>CAWUFW010024883.1:0-53356 GCA_963921515.1 Calotriton arnoldi | reverse complement strand
CTGATTACATTTCGGGCGTCAGCACTCCGTTGTGGCCAGACCCAGAGAAACCGTAGTGCACGAGTCCACTGCCACTAAGATGTATTTATAGGCAGTGTCTGATGAGAATGGACCGCAGTGATCCAAGTAAACACACCCAAAGGGTCTGTTAGCAATGCAGAGCGGGGTCTGTGGAGGGCGTGTTACCGTGGAAGGCTTAATCTGTTGACAAACGTCGCAAGAAAGCACAAAAGCACGGGTGTCTTTATACAATCCACGCCACAAATAACGCTGCTGCAAGATGGAAACTGTAGCTGACACACCTGCATGAGCCGAAGCCATGCCTTCGTGTGCAGCTGATATCAAGGCACTCCTGCGGTCCGCGTTGGGGATCAGCCGATCTCCAACGTCAGGTATTGTTACATAAGGAACCTGATCGGGACTTAATGTGTAAGAACTCGCAGAAGCAAGAACACTCTTTCGTCACTCACTCGTACTTGTCCACAAGGTGCGTAGGAAGAGACACTGGATAGATTAAAATGTTTATTCCAACTTACGTGCTCTAATGTACAGTACACGTGTCAGGACTAATAGCATAATACATATGACTAATATAAGCAGCATGGTTACAATTCCATAGAATACAAACGGGGAAAGCATCTCAGAGCTCAGTGGATAAACGTATAAATAACATTACCACCCTCCCCTTGTAGTAAGATAGTTTATTATAATAATAGAAGACCTCTGGGCTTTGACTAGCGAACCCCCATACCTCAGTCTCTAGATGCAGAATTACATCAGCAGGACATCATAGCTCTTCTCACTGAAAAGGATTTCTCCAAGTGAATGTCAAGCGCTAGTAAACCACAGTATTAAAAGGGCACAAAGTTTCATGGCATTTGCGCCTAATGTTATGTCTGGGTGCGCGAGACTGGCCATATCAGGAAGAACCAAAATACATTGTTATGCGACCTTGTACATGTTGTGCAGCCTGATCCCAAATCGAACAGGGGAAAAGGTGAAAGACAGAAAATGCAGACAGCGCAAAAGAACTTGGCAAGAACAAAGGGCGAGGGAGCCCTGGCTCAGGGTAACGTGCGCAAAGAAAAGCAGCATGGCAGCCAGGCCTAGGCCAACATACCAAGGCAGGCAACAAACCACAAGACATGATAAGAACCCAAATGTGCAGATGATTCCACAATATTGGTTGCAGTGTAATGAGAGTGATTCAGAGAGTAGCCAATGACGGTGCCTGAGGGGGGAGGAAGATTGCGTGCTTGGCGCAACTCTGGAGGTAGATCAGTCAGGTCCATTTGTTGATGGGAAAGTGGAAGGTAACAAAATTGCATTCCTAGTAGACACTGGTGCTACCCGTTCTACTGTGAGAGCAGCAGAAATTCCTAACCTACCCCTCTCGGGAGAAACTATCCAAGTTGTGGGAGTATCAAATGAGCAGATTAAAACTCCAGTTACAGAACCAATTGAGGTTCACATTGGGAGGTTTAAAGACATGCATCGATTTGTGGTATGTGATTCGAGCCCAGTAAACCTATTGGGACGAGATCTCCTATGCAAAATGAATTGTACCATCTTTTGTACACCTGATGGTATTGCATTTCAGACACCTGATGAGGATGTCGAATTTAAAATGATGCTAGCAAAGCAAGGGACGGAAGTGGATGAACTATATTCACTTTTAACAAAACAGAATTTGCCTGAGGAGCTGAGAGAGACAGTAAGATCAGATGTATGGGATTTTACAGGAAAAGAAATAGGGTTAATGAAAAATGTGGATCCTATTCAGGTTACAGTGAAACCTGGTGCTCATTACCCAAACACTCCTCCGTATAAAATGAGTCCTGAGACAATGGCAGGAGTTGCTCCTGTGATCGATCAAATGATCGAACAAGGCATTCTAAAAGAAATACTGAGCAGTCCTTGTAACTCACCTATTATGGGAATTAAAAAGCCAAGTGGAAAATACAGAATAGTGCAAGATTTGAGAAAGATCAACAAGATAGTGGTACCTTGTTGTCCAATCATGCCAATCCCAGCAGTGATCCTTTACCAGATTCCATGTGATGCCCAATGGTACACAGTAATTGATTTGTGCCAAGCATTTGTCTTAATCCCTCTACACCCAGACAGTCAGTTTTTATTTTCACTCCGGTTTGGTAACCGTGTCTTGGCATGGTGCCGAGTTCCTCAAGGGTACACAGAAAGCCCCTCGATTTTCAACCAAATTCTGAAAAAATGTCCAGAAACATTGATAATGCCAGAGGATTCGGTTTTGGTTCAATACATAGATGACCTACTGTTGGCATCTAAAACTCGGAAACGTGTGTGACAGATACCATTGCCTTATTGAACCATCTGGCAGAAGGGGGACATAAAGTGTCACCTGCAAAATTGCAGTTCTGTAAAGAAGAAGTACAATACCTAGGACACAGGATTGAGAAAGGAGTTAGAAAAGTGACACCAGAAAGAATTGAGGCAATTCAACAGATGAAACCTCCAAGAACTCAAAAAGAAGTGCGAATGTTTTTGGGAATTGTTGGTTACTGCAGACAATGGATAAATGGATTTTCAGTGATTGCAAAACCTTTACAGAGGTTAACGCATAAAGATGTGATTGATCCGATTGATCTAGATGATGAGAGTATGGAAGCTTTTGTAAATCTGCGAGACAGTTTGTGCCAAGCACCAACATTGGGAATGCCTGATTATACAAAAGAATTCGCATTGTTCTGTTGTGAGCGAGATGGATGTGCGTTAGCAGTGTTAACTCAAAGGCATGGATTGGCTAGACGTCCAGTGGCATATTTTTCTGCTACGTTAGACTCTGTGGCTGCAGCGTTACCAGGGTGTTTGAAAGCAGTTGCTGCTACATGTGTGAGTTTGGAACAAAGTGAAGCAATTGTGATGGGTTATCCTGTCAAAGTGTATGTTCCACAGTCTGTGGAGATACTTTTAACCAAAACACGAACTCAGCACATGACTCCCAGTCGGCTGACTAGGTACGAGAGAGTGATTTTGGGTGCTGAAAATGTGACTGTTGTGAGATGTACCACCTTAAACCCAGCAACACTACTACCAAATCCTTATGAGGAGGAGGTAACAGAAGAAGCAGATCATGATTATTTGGAGGTGACAGAATTCTGTACAAAACCTAGGGCAGACATCAAAGATGTGCCTTTAGAAGAATCTGATAACGTACTGTTTGTTGATGGATCATGTTTGAGGAATAAAACAGGAGAGTTGAGCGCTGCTTATGCAGTATGCACGGTAACTGGAACTGTGGAAGCATCCTGCCTATTTGGGGTAAAATCAGCACAAATTGTGGAATTATACGCTCTGATTAGAGCCTGTAAAGTTCCCCGAAATTTGAGGGGAACCATATTTACGGACAGTCAATATGGTTTCGGGGTGGTGCACGATTTCGGGAAATTATGGATGCAAAGGGGATTCATTACTTCATCAGGTTCCCCTATTAAAAATGGAAAAATTGTGAAAGATTTATTGGATGCCCTGCAATTGACAAAACAAATTGCAGTGGTAAAATGCTCTGGGCATAAATCAGGAAATGATTATGTGACCAGTGGCAACAGATACGCAGATCAGTTAGCGCGTTTCTGTGCGGAAAATTCAGCTGCACTTAACAGGAAAACAGAAAGAAAAATCACTGATTGCCATTTAATGTTTACATCAATAAACAATTGGGATGAAATTAAACAGTTACAGGAAGAAGCTAGTGAAGAGAAAAAGAAGCTTTGGAGAAAAGCAGGATGTACAAAAACATCAGAGGATGAAATTTGGGTATATGTAGATGACAGACCAGTTATGCCTGATTGCATGCTTTCTCATATGGCAAGAGTCTACCATGGGATCACTCATGTTGGAAGGGATGCCATGATCAGACGTTTTAAGCAGACCTGGTTTAATCCCAGGTTCAGGTACATTGCAGAAAGTTTGTGCCAAAGGTGCATTGTTTGTCAGCAGCAGAATCCAGGGAGAAGGACAGTGGTGGGTACAGGAACAATCGGAAAGGCTGCAGGACCATTTACATGTTTGCAACTTGATTTCATTGAGTTGCCTCCATGTAATGGTTTGAAATATGTACTTGTCATTGTGTGTCTATTTTCTCGTTGGGTAGAGGCATATCCTACAAGGAGGAATGACAGCCTCACTGTGGCAAAATTGCTTTTGAGAGAATTAATACCAAGGTACGGATTTCCAGTCACTTTAGAAACAGATAGGGGAACACATTTTAATAATGAAATAATTCGAATAATTTGTGCAGCATTGCAAATTGAACAAATGCTGCACTGTGCTTACCGACCAGAAACTTCTGGAATTGTGGAGCAAATTAATGGCACTATAAAATCTAGATTAGGAAAAGTTTGTGCATCCACAACACTGAAATGGCCGGATGCTTTGCCCTTGGTCTTAATGAGTATCAGAAGCATTCCTGACAGGAGAACTGGATTGAGTCCACACGAGGTTCTCATGGGAAGAGTCATGAGACAAGCAATTGTACCAGTAAACAAACTAATGAGCATTTCTGATGATCTGATTCTTGAATATTCCAAAGGACTGGCTGATTTGGTGCGTTCTGTGTCTCATCAGGTTGGAGCAGACGCAAATGAAATACAGCTGAATCCAGTACATGATCTAAGGCCAGGAGAGTGGGTTCTTGTCAAGAAACACGTGAGGAAGTCGTGTTTAGAACCCAGGTGGCTTGGACCATACCAGATCATATTGATAGAAACAACTGCAGTAAAGTGTGGTGGCCTACCAAATTGGATACACGCCAGCCATACCAGAAGAGTCCCAAGTCCACTTGAAAGAGCTACTGAACGGCAACTGGAAAAGGAAGAAGAGACTCCAGAAGCCGGAGGATGTGTGCCTGAACAATCCAGAGAGGCAATGTCACTGAGCCTGTGGATGATGAACAACCAAGTACAAGCAGAGTAGAGTGGGCACCAGATACTGGGACTGAAAAGACTGATGTTGGAGAGAGTGAGGAAGAAGCTTCCGAAAATCAAGAAGGAAGCCAACTTACAGAGGGATGGATTAAGAGTGATATCCAAAAAGAAGAAGTGGTTGCTGAAAGCCTAGAACAAGGCCAACAAGAAAGAGAGTTGATTAAAGAAGACAATCAACTGACAGAAAAAGTTATCGAAAGCCAAGAACAAAGTCAACAGAGAGAAGAAGTAAACGAGGGTACTAGTCAACCGGAAATAGAAAGAGACTTTGAAAGTGAAAAGGAAGAACAGCCAAGAAAGAGGTTATGCAAAAGAACTGTAGAACCAGAAAAACAGGGTGAAGAAGAAGTTCAAACAAAAAGACTGAGGTATAATGATAACTGGCAAAGTGTAGCAAAAAGACTGAGATATATCCTAGAAAGAAGAGGGCCAGAGCAAATAAATGAAATTTCAAGTCAGTCAGATCAAGAAGATTCTCAGAGGAAAATAGTACACAGAACAACCAGACCAAGAATTGCAAGTCGAAAGTATACCAGACCTGAATGGATTTACGTTATCTTAAAGGAAGTTGAAAGCCCTGATGTAGTGAGGAGGTCCACGCATGAAGGTAGTATTTCAGTATGATTTATTCAAGCAGGTAACAAGTAGTAAGTTCCATACAACAAGTATTTAAGTTCTGAAGGAGAGCCCCACCAGGAGCAGCCTGTCAGCTGCTCAGCCCATGACCAACTGTCACTTCACCTCTCTGAGTCCCAACATTCCGAGGCTAGAAAAGACTCCAACATTCAATAGGGCATAGAGCACAGGCACTGGCTGAGCAGGTGATGGAGAATACATTACAATACATATGCAGGATACTACATATCCCTTTTCCTTCCAACAGAAGAACAAATGCAATAAAAGAATAAAATAACAAGTGTGAACAGGGGAGAGATACAAAGGAAGGAACAACGAAGTGATAGAGAGAACGTCCAGGAAAAGAGGAAACAAAGCAGAGCGAGGAAATAGAAGTGAGAAGACAAGGAGGAGAAGATAAAGTGAAAGTGAGCAAAAGGACAACCCAACCTCTACAACAATGAAATAGAAAGAAGGGGACAGTGAGGCGCAAGAGAGAAAATACGAAATAGAGAAACACGTACCAACGACAACCCCCACGCACACCCACTGGCCAGGCAGGCAAGCAAGGAAAGCAGGACAAGGCACGACAGGAACAGAACAGAAGACATACCCAAGCAACGGGAGAAGAGAAGGAAGAGATACCTCCTGAACAAGGAAGAACAAGAAGAACATTGCGGAAAGGGAAAGACTAAAGACCAAAGAAGAAATAACAGCGAAATGTGTATGGTGCAGATTCCAAAGATGAAGAGGAAAAGAACATCAATAGGAAATCTGAACCAGGGAAATAGAGAGAAAGCGAAGAGACACAAACAGTATCTATATGCTTCTCCCCATATCCAAAAGGACAATTCAAATAAGATAAAAGTGTAGCATTGCGTATAAACCAGCAATGTGAAATCATAAAAAATTACAATGAAAGTAAATAGCAGTCGATGGGACAAATGCCCATGACCGTCCTCAACCCCAATGTTAAAGAGTGAGGAGCACTGTGAATGGGACAAAAGCCCATGACAAAGTAGGCCGTGTAAAGTAAACCCCCATGTAGAGGAAAACAGTACTGCCCTGTAAAGATGGGACTATAACCCATAAGACGCCCTATGTGAGGTTGACAATGTAAATGTGAATGGGACTGTGACCCATAGGACGGTGCCCTGTGTGAGGGTACCTGTGTAAAAGTAAATGGGAATGTAACCCATGCTACGGTGCCCTGTGTAAGGGTAAAAACCGTATGTGACCCATGTAGGCAAATGTATGTGGGCAAAATGGGGCTAGACCCAATGCCATCCCTGTGTAGGGAAAAATATTGTGAAATACGTAAACATGTAAATAGAACCATGAACCCAAAGGAGGTAAGTACCCAGAGTCCATTCCAGCAAGATGTAGCCCATGTAGGCAATAGTGTAGTAAGCAAAGTGGGAGTAGTACCCTTTGCCACCCCTGTGTATGAATGAGGTGTGAACACAGCAAATAATACAATAGGCTTGATAACTGCATCACATTAACGTTTGCTGACGGTCTAAGATAAAGGTGTGCGTGTCACTGTAGTCTTGTGACTAGCACCCATTCAGTTCCCTAATGTAAGGGAGAGTAAAAATGTAATGAAAAATATACCCAGAGAAACCATGAATGCATATGGCATGTCAGGATGTGACAGAATGTAAAATGAATCACACCCGACATTCCCATGTAGTATATACGTTGTGCAAAAAGTTCCTTAATTTAGTGTAACAAAACCCACAACATGAATGCCAATGGCGAAATAACTGCCAGGCGTACACACAGCTTAAGAAGTGGCAACTTCTAAACTACATGGCATTGGTCAAGCAAAGGCTAGTAAGCACATTATTATTGTGGCAAAGGAAATTAGAATTAAAGAAAACGTGCATTATGTCACAGCCAGAAGACGGTGATTAACAAAACCTTTTGTTACACAGGAATGATAACATTTTATACACTTGTATTACGTGGCATCCCCGGTTTGTTTCCAATGTCCGAGGTTTGCAGAGAAAGTTCCAAATGAAACAGGATTACAATGGGAGAGCGTAGCCCCGGAGGTTTATAGCAGAAGTCATGAAGTAAAAGCATGGCAGCACGTACAATGCGCAGAGCCGGGTGGCTCACGGCGCGTTCGGGTGCCAAAAGGTGTCCCTCGGAGACTAGAGGCTTGACGTCACAAAGGGCTCTAGTCGACATGAAAATCCACACGCTCCACTGAGAGAGAAGAGGAGCACGCCCAGCAGGCACTCTGTCAAGCAACAGAAATAACGGTAATAACTGTTGCAGCAACAGCCATTCGTTTAACTTTGTGAGGAGAAAACACGATGAAAGGGTTCTGACCACGAACGATGTTTAGAGGGAAAAGATCAAGTAGCTTAGGAAACTGACCAGCAAAGTCCCTCACCTGTCAAAGTAACTTCAGCGTAGGAAAAGATTAAACACCAGAACTTTCTAGAAGGGAGGAGGGAAATAAGTCACAGAATTTCCTTCAGAGAAAAAGCAGCTCCGTGGCAAAATCTCGAACGTGCACAATAATGAGAGAATGTGTCACATGTTGGATACTAGAACAAGGCAACCACGGACTGGTGTAACATACCTCCAAAATGTAGAAACAATATACCAGCAATGTGTCGCTTGGCAAGAGATGGTTGTAGAAATCCTATGGTAATGGAACTTTTCTTTACAAATTACTCCCATTCTTTTTGACAGCAATATGTAACCAAGTACCAAAATACAAAATGTGCTGGGGATCACACAATGTAGCTGATGCAAAGTCCCAGAATCAGTCACACAGTTCCTTGACAGACACTAGAAATTACCATAATGCTCAATTTTGATTGGAGATAAACCTTCCACGACCATAACTCCTTATCTCTGTTTTGAGATGATGGTGAAAGCGTACAACAGACTCTAGTGGCAAATCTAAAGTCCAATTTATGTCTAGTATATGAGCACAGCACGCCAGGGCTAGGGCAGTCCGATGGTGAGGACACTGGTGGGGCTTAACGGCGTAGTGCTTCATCTTACTTGTGTTGTAGTCTTCTTTTCTTTTCTGTGAAAGGCTTGTTTCTTCCTTGTTGTCGTCTTTGTGGTTCTTTGTGGAACACACATGTTTCTTCTTCATGTTTCTGTGGATACCTCCTCGTGTACTACTTGTGGATGTCGCAAGTATAGTTTCTGTAGATTGCGCCATCTCCAGGTCCACCTGTGTTCGCCAGGTACCTTAGATCCGCTTATTCCACGTAGGTACGTCACCAACTCGTCGCCATCAAATGTAGTGAGGAGGTCCACGCATGAAGGTAGTATTTCAGTATGATTTATTCAAGCAGGTAACAAGTAGTAAGTTCCATACAACAAGTATTTAAGTTCTGAAGGAGAGCCCCACCAGGAGCAGCCTGTCAGCTGCTCAGCCCATGACCAACTGTCACTTCACCTCTCTGAGTCCCAACATTCCGAGGCTAGAAAAGACTCCAACATTCAATAGGGCATAGAGCACAGGCACTGGCTGAGCAGGTGATGGAGAATACATTACAATACATATGCAGGATACTACACCTGATCAAACAGAAGGAGAAGTTACAGATGATACAGAACGAGCTGATGAGAGCAAATTGAAACCACCTTAAAAGAGACTGTAAGAAAAATTAAGGTGCAACATAATCCAGTCAAATTAAGTTGATACGTCAAGAAGATTGTGTGGTTGTACAAAAGAAGATTAATTTGGATTTTTCCTAGAATTAGGTTTATAAGAAAATAAATAGTAAGTTAGATTTTTAAATACATTTTTTTTTTTTTAAATGGTAGAATCTACAGTGACTGAACGTCTGAAACCTAGTTTAAAACGTAAATGTATTAGAGCCTGCTTATGTGGTGTCTTATTAACCATGTCAGTGAGGTTAATACTAACAATTGTTGTTTCTGTTTTGATGGTGACTAATGACAAAAATGAAACTAATAATACAATAAGTATGAGAGTGGAAGTTATTACCAAAAGTCCAACTAATATAGTCCATAATGATGGAAGTATTTATCATCAAGAAAGATCAATTACTGATTTTTCATTAAACGTCTTTACTAAATTATTGTATGAATTTATTAATACAATGAATGTGAGTGACTGTTACGTTTGCATGCAATTACCATCGTCTGTCTCAGAGGGGGTGACATATCACCACCTTCCTTTAACATATGGGGGCATATTCACAAGGACTTATCTCCGATTTATCGCCACCTTAACTCATCAAAAGTTGAGATAGATTTAACACCCCATTCACAAGCGGGTGCAAACTGCAGACATCGCCAGTATTCCCGAGATAACTGCCCCAAAATTTATCTCCATGGTGGACACCACCAACTAACCCTAATGAGATGCAGAGTAGGTGTTCCCGTGCAAAAACACACGAAAAAACCACAACACCACTTTCACAACAAACTGCCAGATCCGCGATGCGAACCAAAAACAGGCGATAAGGCGTGGTAGCACCAGGGATTTAACACCTGCCTTTTGCTGGTGCTAAGCAGGACGACTACCCGCAGCATGAAAGGGAGCCCAGCCAAGAGCCACACCTGAAGACCCACAGATGCCATGGAGACAATAATCATGCAGCTCCGATACCCATGAGGGCCACAACACCCACCTCCACCACCCCCAGGCCCGCCACCACACCCAGGACCCATCCCGCCCCCCCCCAGGAACACCACAGAGGCAGCGTACACAAAGACAGCGGACCCACCTAAAATGCATCTGCCGCCCAGACCCAACGCCAGAGGAGGACATTGCCCACTACAGGCCCAAAAGGACAACAAACCCCCACATCCTGACCCACATTCCACACCTGCTGACGGTACCAACCCAGCGGACAACCAACATCCCTCTGCAGACAAAGCTGCCGGCTGCGCAGCACAAGTCCGCCCCTGGTACCATCCAACCCACAACTGCCAGAGACAGAGGAGTCACACAGCCAGCCCCATACAAGGGCATCACACCTGTCCTGGATGCCAACATCAGCCTGGTACCCCAGCCCCAGCCCCTCCACTTCACCCACACTGTGCAGGAGCAGCTGGAGGCCAAGCAAGGCCCCTACGCCATAGCTGGATTCTCTCCCGTATCAGGGCCAACTGCACACATGTACCCCTTGTGCCCCCTGCCCACACTGCACACAACTACCACAACTGAAAGCACATGCATCCCATGAATGTGCAGGCAATAGTGGACCGCCCAGGACCCCTCAACAATGTCATGGCCAACTCCCCAGGCAGAGTGCCTGATTCACACATATCCCGACAGTCCATCATCACCCAGCGCACCCAGGATGGCACCCATGGCAATGCAGTGCTCGTTGGTAAGTACCAAATGAACACACCACACACCTCCAGCCCACAGTCATGCAACTCACGACACTGGCAATGGGCACGCAGTACAACTACACCCAACATGCCACACAACATGCCAACCTACCAGGCACAACAACACGACTCCATTTGGAACTTGGCTTTGCCATGCCCACAACTCAGCCACGGCATGGCACCACAGACACACAATAGCAGGATGTGAGGAGAGGCATGGAGCAGGCATGTGCGAGAGCGGCAAGTGACTAAGGAATGTGAACCTACCCAATACCAGGTGTGGCGTGGAGATGCTGGACAGACCACAGCATCAAAACCACGGAAATGGCCATGTGGAGATCAACTGCTGGAGCATGGAGTGTAGTGGCCAGTGGACGCTACCATGTCCCCACAGGCTGTGGGGCAGAACGCGGAAATGTCGCACATTGCGTCCCCCCCTGCATGCGCGGGCGGAGTGGGTTGGCCCTGCCTATGCCAGGCCTGCATAGGGGTGTGAATAAAAAGCCTGTCGCACTGGGCGTGGTTCTCTTTCGGAATGGACAACTCGTCTGCCAGGGTGGCGCCTCTCAGCCCGCCCGAGTCCGGCGCCGAGCGCAGTGGGGTCTGCGTCCCTGTGCACCTGCTGCACCCCGGGCCGCTGGGCCCCCAACCCGTCATGCCTGCACCAGCGCACCAACGAGGATCCGCTCACCTGCCTACACCGGCGTGTGTCAAAGAGGACCCACCACTTGCCGGTGCAAGCTCCAGGCCCCAGCCCCGCGGCCTTTGCAGCCTCCGCAGCGCCTCCCTGGCCTCCACGGCGCTGGCCCACAGTACTCCTTTTACATTCACACACTCCACCTGCGTCCTTCTCTGCCCAGTGGGTCCCACATGTGGAACTGTGTCCTGAGTCATGAATGGCAGTGACCCCAAGTCTGTGGCAGCGGCCACAGCACCAGACTCCCTTCGATCAGTGAGGCATAATTCCATATCGCAGGCCGGCGACACGTGGTGCCACTAACCCTGTTCAACGCAAGCCGGCGACACGTGGTGCCACTAACCCTGTTCAACGCAAGCCGGCAACACGTGGATGAGGGCACAGGCCTACACAGCACCCCAGTGGACCCACATGTGGTACTGTGTCCTGAGTCATGAATGGAAGTGACCAGATGTCTACTGCAGGGGTGAGATCACGAAACTCCCTGCTATCAGAGAAGCAAACGAAATCATCACAAGCACACGACACGTGTCTGTGGGCCCGTGCTGACCGCTGCCCCCGGCCTACACTGCGGTCCAGTAGGCACCACATCCAGCACCCAGTCGTGATTCATGGATGGCAGAGTCCATACCAGTGACCGCACGGAGAGGAGTAAGAGGAAGATGCGGTTCAGTCCGGATGAAAGCCGGATCCTCGTTACGGAGGTGACCGAACACTAGCAACAACTGACCTGGTGCCACTAACCCTGTGCAACGCAAGTCCGTGTCCCGTGGTGCCACTGAACCTGAACTACGCAGGCCAGTGGGACCATCCAACCTAACCCAGCGACACTCGGTGAATGGCCCCTGCTGGCCGCTGCCTCAGGCCTACACTGCGGTCCAGTAGGCCACACATGTGGAACTGTGTCCTGGGTAAGATATGGAGGAGTCCACACCATTGGACACGCCTCATCGCAGGCGGCATCCCCTATCAGCACAGGTGCCACTAACTCTGTGCGCAATGACTCATGGGCACTCTCTGGTTGAACTTTGGTGTCGTCTGAGTCCATGGCCTGGGGGTTGTCTGCATCATCATCTGGCTGGGACGGACTTGGTGTCCGACATGTGTTTGCTCCACTCATCTCCACCATGGTGACTGTTTCTGCATGGTTCTGCCCTCGGCATCATGCCCTGGGGGTACACCTTACACTGTCCACCGAGACACTCCGCGACAACCCCCCTAGTCATCTGCGGGAACCTGCTCTGCCCTCGTGACCCTGCCCCAGTGCACCGCAAGTCAGCGGCCCGTGGCGGTAGGCCTGTGCAGGACGCTGTGCATCCGGGGCCACTAACTCTGTGCGTCTCAGGTCATGGGTCCTTTACGGTTGAATGGTTGTGTCCTTTACAATGTAAAATAAAGAGAGAGGGGCCTTTAAATCCCAGAGGAGTGAGGCACCAAACTGACAATGTCAAAAAGAATACTCCTATGGGAAGAATAGCTATACAATCATCCACACCTTAAACAGACTCATTCAGTGATCAGATAGAGAATCAAGGGGACCGGATCCTGAAACCCAATATTAACAAGCATTTACAATGCAATAGGTCTCGCATTTATGCGAGTTTAAGCTATTGCCATTGTAAATGACAAAGCTCTTTATTTATGTTTTAAATTCGAAAAGAAAAATAAAAGGCATCGTTATTTGCAATGTCAATGTTCAAAGTAGCATACATTTTCAAAACCAACACATAGATAAAAGGTTTGTCATTTACAATGCCAATAGCTCAAAATTTTGCAAATGCGAGACCTATTGCATTGTACCAAAGCATTTGTGAAATACTGGGCTCGCAAAGGAGTAAGTGCCTGAGACTGATTGACAGTATAATGTCCTAGTTGCACTTGCTATGCTATAAACTTTGCTTTTAGGCTAGAGCACGGTCATGAACGATCACATCATCATCATCTGAGCAGCTGCAGTGCCTGCCTGCCCTCTATTACTGAGAACTGCAGCCACGCAGTCTGTCTCCGGTTAGTGCCCTTCCATTTCTAGTGTTTTGCAGCAGTTTTAATATCTTCTTAAAGTTTCTTGTTGCTCAAATGGGTGTAATTTCTGGTATTTATATGTTTCCCTCATATTCCCTCAGATTCGTTGCTCGATTTTGTTTGCAAGAAAGTGTCACTTATAATTGTTGAAATGTCACTAATAATTACACTGAAATTATGAAAATGTCATACATAGCAATCTAAAACATTGGCCACTATGGTGGGGCTAGCCTGCAAGATTCCTCCTGCTCTGTTACTGTCAGGAGGTGAGATCACATCATGTTGTAATGACTGGGATGAAGACCAGGGGCATAGGAGTAATTAAGAACGTCCCAGTAGCACTGATTATTCTATTGATTTCAGGGCAGGGCTTATGTGCTGTGTCAGATGCCTTGACCCAATTACTGCGGCCTGTCGCCCTTAAGATAATGTGGTACAATAGCAGACTTATAGCAGTAGGTAGTAGGGATGCCAGAAATACAGTAGTATACCTCCTAAATCTGATGGTTGGTAAGCATACCTTTCGACTTACTGCGGCTGAGGGTGATACCTTCCTGGACTCATCTTTACCTTACAAATAAGTGAAATGCCATCATCTGACATGAACAAGATCACACACCCAAAACATCTTATTCTTCCTAAACAATATCCATGTATTCTAATACGCTCACCCTCAAAATCCACGGAATCCCTGGAGATTCAGAAGTTTGACCAGAGTTCAGCTCGATTGGGATTAGCTTCAGATTTATGGAACCAATCACATTACTGCTGTATTCCAACTAGTAAATTACCATGTTACTTGTAGCTTTAAGAGTGTCACTCTGTGACGTAGTATTTGTTCTATATTAGAGTGTTCTCTGTTGTGTGATATACTGGTGTTCTCTTGAAAGTCAGTTGGTAGCTGGCTGGAGAGGGAGCACCACCTACAGTAGTTTCTACATAAATAAATCCTTGTAAACCCTTTGGAAGCCTCAGAGTGTTATCTACAAATTTTGGCAACGATTCCAGCCTTCAACAACTGTGCCCTGGGTGGTGTACGAACCCATGAGCATTGCGAGGAAGTTCACGTGAAAAAAATCTGCGCTGTGAACAATAGGAGTGTTACCGGTGATCAAGAAGAAACCTGACGTTTATGTGGATACCGCCACACCAGAAAATGCTTTGTTGGTGATTTTGATGAGAACTAGTTTTTTTTTTATTGATTGGGTCCATTATTATATCGGTACCACCTCGAGCGCAATACTGTAAAGTTTGTGTTGGCCCCACGCATCAGAAGCTTTATTGCGTGCTTACCGGGAAGGCTGTTCACGAGCACTCCAGGGTATTCTATGCCAGAAGTGAACTAAAGTCACTCACAACGTAGTAGACTACGTTGTGTGAACAAGCGCTATTGCCTCTAGAGAATAACGTGGCAACACACGTTATTGGCGGCCATCTTGTGCGGTTGGGAGAATTTATATACAATATTATCACAAGCAAGTCGTTTGTTTACAAGCAAGTTGTCCGTGTTGAAGTGTACGGTGACATCGTTATTGAGGAAACTGCTGTTAGTTAACACGCTCTTTCCAGATGTAAAGAACTAACGCCATCATTGAAACAAGCGGCCGCGCGGAACGAGGGAGAGGAGGGGGGCCACGCCCCCAACCAGATGGCACACTGCAGGCAATTAAGTGCGAGCGGAGCGAAACTATAGTTAGGCGCCGCTGCCTCGGGACTACACGGAAGTTACCATAGGGCCAACAGCCAACAGAAATCAAGAAAACAACAGCAATGCCAGACTGAAACCAATCGCGAGGGGCAGGAGAAATTACACGGAGTTGAAGCCAATATACAGATTACTTTAAGTCTCGCTGAGACAGCGCATGCACCGCATGCGCTGCCAAGGCGAGACCTAAAAATGGATAAAGACTAAAAAGCTACTCTCAGCTGTGACAGTTATCACAAATGCAAATTTATTCAGATAACATTTTTTCCAATACAGTGTAAGTATAGACCATTATATAAAAATTCTCTTCATGTACAAATAGCAATCAGCAGCATATAATTCTTTTCATGTATAAAAATACACTAAATCACCAACAGAATATGATTCTTATACACAAGTTAAAAAACACATTTAATACAAAAATTCAATAAAAACCCATAAAACACATTAGGCAATTATCCAAAAAGTAAAATAAAAGAGAAAGAAAGTAAGGAAGAAAATAATGGAAGAAAATAAGGGGGACAAGGGGGACAAGATCATAGATAAGACGGTCTTATCTTGTCACATAAGGTCAACCATGGATAAAGTTGATACTGTTGTTTCTTAATTATTCCTGGTGACCCCAATGTAGTGCGTCAACGCGTTTCGGCGGGTATTATCATTAAACACCACCTTCTTCAGGACAAACAATATTTCCCCCGGATATTGATCTAGGGTCGTGTAGGATACAAAGTCAGAGGATTCCAAGCCTTCTGTACCACCAAGGCTTCTATTTATGCCTGTATATATCCTGTCGTAATGTCAGCAAGGGAAATTGCCCATATGATGAGGTATAAAAAAATGCCCCTTAGAAATTGGTAAGCCTCCTCACATTTCAAAGTCCAAGCATCAACATTTTAGTTTATATCGATCGAATAAAACATCAAGGACTAGTCACCATGTGAACTTCAGTGCATGTAAAAGTATCTATTTCTCTGCGGGGTGAAGAAACCTCCGTCGTGTTTTTTGACGATCTATGATCTTGTCCCCCTTGTCCCCCCTTATTTTCTTCCATTATTTTCTTCCTTACTTTCTTTCTCTTTTATTTGACTTTTTGGATAATTGCCTAATGTGTTTTATGGGTTTTTATTGAATGTTTGTATTAAATGTGTTTTTTAACTTGTGTATAAGAATCATATTCTGTTGGTGATTTAGTGTATTTTTATACATGAAAAGAATTATATGCTGCTGATTGCTATTTGTACATGAAGAGAATTTTTATATAATGGTCTATACTTACACTGTATTGGAATTTTTTTTATCTGAATAAATTTGCATTTGTGATAACTGTCACAGCTTTTTAGTCTTCATCCATTTTTAATATTGGGTTTCAGGATCCGGTCCCCTTGATTCTCTATCTGATCACTGAATGAGTCTGTTTAAGGTGTGGATGATTGTATAGCTATTCTTCCCATAGGAGTATTCTTTTTGACATTGTCCTTTACGATGTACACTGTTGTCGATTTCTGACTGCATCAGGCAGCCCTTGCCGGCTGGTGTGCACACACCCCACACACGTCCAACACAGGTGTCACTCAATATGTGTGCCTGCTAATAAATGTGGCCGGGCGCACGTGCTCGTAGCCATTCACACCATCTGAGCAAGTGTGTCTGTGTGGTCATAGTGTCAGCATGATGGGCACGGCACTGCAACATCACAGTGTGCTATCCTCAGCGGACGATACCATGTCACCTCAGCGTTGCCAGTGACCTTGGACATGTAGCTTCGCCCGGCCCCCCCCTGCATGCACAAGCGGCATGTGCTGGTCCGGCGTACGTCAGTTCAGCGCAGGGGTGTGCTGCATCGCAGGGGGAGCAGGGCATGGCTCAGACCTGGCCTTGGGCAGGATGTGCGGTAAGTGTGTCTCTGTGTTGGGGTGTTGTCGCCACCAGGGCCACAGTAGACAATGTTGCAATGTAGCATGCACCAGGAGGGCGGGCCCGCATGGACGGGGAAATGCAGGAGCTCAAGACCGCTCGGGGTCTTGGCACATGCATGGCAAGTGTTATGTGTATCGGTCCTGCGGATGCATGAGTCAGTTGCCTAGCCTCATTCGCAGCGTGATCACAGCCAGCCATGGACTGTACACTTGTGTCTGCCCTGTCCGGACCATTGGCCTACATTCACTTGGCCGCACACCTTCAAAGGCCAGCGTCACGGTGTTGGTGGCATACCGCTGGACATGCGCGGACAGGCATCTCAATGGTGTGCCGTAGGGGTGCACGTGATACAACCACGCAGGGCACACAAATGTGGGGGCTCGTGGGAGGGTGGAGCAGCTGTGAGGCAACGTAACACACAGTGAGGCCGCACATGTGCCACGTGCTGGGCATATCATCCATGATTCCCAGGGTCGCAGACATCCCACCACACCCACGGCCGGCCTCTGTGTGTCTCCTGGATGCATGCAGATGTTGTAGTTACTGTGGGGAAGAATGGTCCTTTGTCTGCACTATCTGGGGGTAGCATATCTGCAGCTCCTGGATGTGACTTGCATGTGCCCAGCAACCCCTGACAGATAGGATAGCATTTCCAGGCGACTCCCACACTACGCACTGCCAGACGTGAGGCCAACGTGTACAAATCCCACACGCAGAAGTCCTTGATCGTAGTTTGTGTGCGTGAA
The DNA here is from genome assembly GCA_963921515.1 of Calotriton arnoldi. Taxonomy (NCBI): domain Eukaryota; kingdom Metazoa; phylum Chordata; class Amphibia; order Caudata; family Salamandridae; genus Calotriton; species Calotriton arnoldi. The sequence goes on along the minus strand of CAWUFW010024883.1, from coordinate 35,341 downwards.
ATGGCCTTCACTCGTACTCCCACCACACCCCAGGCCTGCACCCGTTGCACACAGACACTGCTCATTGCTCCGAGCTGTGGCGTTTCTTCCACAGGACTGGCGCAGGTCCTCACAGTGCCGCTTCAAGCAGAGCCACTGACGCAATGGCAGACCATCCCGAACACATGTTGTACTCCAGTCACGTGGACCTGTACTGTGCACGTCTGCTGCATGTACTGGGGGCACTGCCATTGGCAGTGCTGCGGATCAGTTACAGGCTGAGCTTCCGCCTTGCCAATGTCACCTGCGTTCAGCCTGTGTTGCACTGTCGCTCCTGCATATTCGAGTGGTCCATGGATGTCTGCCTCTCCAACGTGACTGTAGCTGACCTGGATTTCGACGTGTGTGTGCGCCCCCTGTTAGACCACGACCAGGAGGGTCACCGTGATGCCCGTTTATGGCATGCCTGGATGTTTGGCATGCATGCTGGGGACTGGACCTGGGAGATTGCAGGAGTCGTCATGTGCAGTGACCACATAGAGCCGCTCCCTGATTGGGCTTTCGTGCATAATGGGGCCAGGGGTTGAAGTGAGCACATCTGTCCGAGACAGCTGATGGGTTATGTCGCCGACATGTCAGATGTGGTGGACAACGATCTTGCATTGGAAATGTTGGCCTATCCTGCTGCACTCGCGTTCATGGACGAGTGACAAGATAACTGCAGCCTGGACTGCATGTGACCCATTGCACGTGTCCCGACGCCTGGTTGCATGTTGGGGATCTGGTCACTTGTCCCTGGGAGACAGTGGACATGGCTGCATTGGCCTGGACTCCTGATCCATACGCGGACAACATACGCGGGTTGGCAATGACTTGTGTTGGTGATGGACTCCCCCGGGGTGGACATGAGCGCTTTCCAAAGTTCCTCATTCAGAGAAGCTGCTGCACTTGTCTGCATGTCGTGGCACTTCCCTTGGCCGTACTGACACGCAATTGTTGATGAAGTTTCCGCACGTTCACTTGTCTCCAACTGTGTTAAGTGTTTATTTGTATGCCAATGTGTGTGTCACGGCCTATCTGGGTCCCTGCCTTACATGCATTGCTGCCCCATCAGGGCTGTGGGTTGGTACTTGTGCATTATAATGTCCCTGTTTCGTGCTTTGCCAGATGCGTATGGCCATTTCCCGGCCACAAGCGGGTGCACTTGTGTCCTGTGTTCGGTTGTGCTGATGTTGCTGTTTGTACCACATTGTCTTGGATGTTGGGGTGCTCTGCTTCCTATGTGTGTGTGCTGCATTGTGTGTGGGATGTCCCTTCGGCTCTCATTTGGCTCACCCATCTCCCTTTCAGGCAGTGTGGTTTTCACTTCTGTGCTTGTTCAGTGGTGTGATATTGCCGACTTGTGTGACTTGTGCTCTTGGTTAGTGTTGTTCCTCTTGGGCATGGTTTGTCTGCAGTTGTGCTGTGCTTACTTGTGCATGTGTGCCGTTGTGCCCATCTCCCCCTCCCCCCCAGTCCCTGGTCATTCCTCTCCCTGTTGCTGTTGTGTCTGTTGATTTTGTGCAGTTACCGGTCCCCGACTCCTGCCACCATCTCCAGACTGATGTGGTGGACACCATTTCCTCCATGTCATCCAGCTCCTGGTGTGGCGCTGGACTCCCACCTCCGGTGTGCATTGCTGCCTTGTGGTTGTTGGCGTGTTTGTGCTTGTTTGTGCATTTCGCATCATTCCAGCTGTTCTGGTTTTCTGCCATTGTCCTCCTCCGCTCTCCGGCTGCATTCACCTTGTCCATGATGGCCAACCATGTCTAATGTTTTGTTTCCAATGGTGCTTGTGGGGTTGTGTGCCAGCTCCGTCTGCCTCCATTGTGCTTGGCTGTTTTCTGTTTGGTTTGTCTTTTTTTTCCCTGCTTTTGTTGTGCTTATTCCCGCATGCCATATATGTGTTGTGGGCCTTGCGCTGCTTATCGCTGCTTTCCTCCTCGTGAATGGGCTGGTCGCATGTTTTTTGGTGTTGGGGTTTGTGTTTTTATCTCCGTTGAGGTGGTTGTATCGCGGACATTGGCCGCGGTTTCCGGAGACTATCGCATGGTACCGCCGTGTTGTGAATTCCACGTCAACACGGGGTTGTTTTCCCGCGATAGGCTGCGATGTGTAAAGTTGCGTTAACATTTGTTGGAGATGTTTAGCACACGTTCTTGTGACTATACCCCATGGTGTTTCGTGTAGTGTACTAACTAGTCTGTTCTATGTAACAGGAAAATTAGAATTTTATTATTCTAACCTAGATGTAGTCTTTTCCGAACTTCCTATTAGAAAGAATTTAAATAAAGTATCTAGTAGCTTAGAAGCTGAATATATGGGAGAATTTTTTCATACTACACAAATTTTGGATTTAATATATGCTCACAAAAATAATCTCACCTGTAGTTTACAAATAGAAGAAAAGGATTTCATTAATATGGTAGAAAATAGAAGACAAGAATTCCATAAAAAGGCTGCTGAACAGAAAACTAATATACCACTTTGGGCTTTTAGAGAAGGAAATTATGAAAAAGGCGAGACTTATGCTGCAATGTCTCTGGATTGGAATCACAAGGGGAAGCTTTGCTTGCTAATACTAACTATAACAACTATTATTTAGGTACTAGTAAATGTGAACATAATTTCTTAATAACAGGAGGATGGGGATTAAAGGGAGGAACGGGAACGGGCCCTGTCTTCCCAGGTGTATATTATGTGTGTGGGAGGAATGCTTATTATAGGCTGCCTGCTCACTGGTATGGTAGTTGTTACTTTGGTATTGTATTTCCTAAAGTATACCACGTAGATAGAAATAAAAAAATTAATGAGCTGAAACATGGACTAATACGTAATAAAAGAGCACGTTTTTCAGAAATAGTGGGTGATATATTTGGTACGATAATACCTTCAGTTGGAGTGGTTCTTAATTCACACACAATTTGAAAATTATCCACAGTGGTTGATCGATTATCAACTGATACTGCTGGAGGGTTCTAATTGATTGATACAGAAATGGTTGCAATTAGATCAATGGTTATGCAAAATCGACTTGCCCTTGATATATTATTGGCAAAAGAGGGTGGAGTCTGTGGAATGCTAAAAGTGCAACATTGCTGCACTTATATTCCTGACAAAAGCAAAGGTATTGAAGGGTATATTAAAAATATTACGAATTTACATAGAGATTTAACACAACTAGAGGTTGATGGTGTCTGGGAGAAAATTAATAAGAGTTTTTCAAATATAGGTAAATGGTTCACTAATTTTGGTAAGAGTTTATTAGGTGGAGTAATAATACCAATAGTATCTATAGTGATAGTAATCATGCTAATAATATTGACTTACAAATGTTGCAAGAAAAGAAGAGAAAGGATGAGTATGCTAGGTGTAGATAACAAATGTAAAGGTAGAAAAAGAAAAATAGAAGAAATAGAGTTAGAAAATATGAAAGACAAATATTATGAAACAATGAAAGATTTGGGTGAAAAGAAGAAACTTAGAAGTGAAAGAACTACGAGTTTCTGAGGAAACAAGAAATGGCAATGGGTGATGGATATTTTATGATGGCATAAAAGCCATCAAAGGGGGAATTGATGGAGCAGGGTTTTGCGTCATGTAAACCTGCTCGGCTCAACGCCCCAAGATAACATTTATTAATTGTGTGTTTTGTACTAAATGCAATAATATACACAAACACGGGGAGATGCTTTACGCACGCGTGCATTGTAATTAAGACTAATGCATGAAATGCTTAGGCCGCATATCGCTTTTGCATATTAAAACCGACAAAGTGGAATAATGCTATTGCAAAATAATGCTTTGCACATTAATACTCATATGAATTAACATGGGATTAGTGCAATGGTGGGAGGGAAACATTGTAATTTCCATTTTTTGTGTTATTAATATTCTTTATATTTCTCCTTCATCGTAGTTTTAACCCTTTCAGTGCTCATGACAGAGCGGTTCCGTCATGAGCCACGGTCGGCGTGTGCTCATGACAGAACCGCTCCGTCATGGCACCCACCCATGGGGGAAGCGCTGGCACTCCCCCCATGGGCTGCCGATCTTGCCCCACAGAGGGGGATGACAGCGGAAGAGTTTCTGCCTCCACCCCCGAGCCCCCCCACGCATTCCCATGATGTCAGCGTGCACAGCGCGCGCCAACGTCATCAGGAAGTGCTGGACGCGCTGGAAACCATTTGTTTCCAGCGCGTCCAGGAGGTGGGCCGTGGGGGGCACATTGCGGCACATTGAGGCATCGGGGGAGAGGAAACAGTATTTCCTCTCCCCTGATGTCTCAATACAGGGCATTCCTGCTGCACGATCGCGCACAGCGTCGCGATCGTGCAGCAGGAATGCCCCACTAGGCACCAGGGATTCATAATTTAGGTAAAGGTAGAGACCCCTTGGGCAAGGGTCGCTTCCTTAAGGGGGCAATTTATTTTTAGACTTTTCTGCCCCCCATGGGGCCAGATCGCCTGGGTTTTTTGGCGTTTCTGGCCCCAGGGGGGGGGCAGAAAAGCCCACTAGAGCCAGCGATCTTTTTTTAACCAAAAAGGAATTGACCCCTTGGGGAAGGGTCGCTTCCAGGGGCCTAATTTTTTTAAAATGTGTATTCTGCCCCCCCCCTGGGGGCAGATCGGGCCGTGTATTTGGCCTTTCTGCCCCCAGGGGGTGCAGAATACCCCACTAGACACTAGGGAGTCCTTTAATTATTTAAAGGAAGCGACCCCTTGGGCAAGGGTCGCTTCCTTAGGGGGGCACATTTTTTTAAAGACTTTTCTGCCCCCCCTGGGGACAGATTGCCTGGGTTTTTTGGCGTTTCTGGCCCCAGGGGGGGCAGAAAAGCCCACTAGAGCCAGGGATCTTTTTTTTAAAAAAAATGGAAGCGACCCCTTGGGGAAGAGTCGCTTCCAGGGGCCTCATTTTTTTAAAATGTGTATTCTGCCCCCCCTGGGGGCAGATCGGCCCGTGTATTTGGCAAGACACCATGGAGTTATTTAAAATTTAAATGGAAGCGACCCCTTGGGCAAGGGTCGCTTCCAGGGGGGGGCTTTTTTTTTATGTGCATTCTGCCCCCCTTGGGGGCAGATCGGCCCTTTTTTGGGCCTTAGAAAACACCACTAGATGCCAGGGACTTATTTGAAATTAAAATGGAAGCGACCCCTTGGGCAAGGGTCGCTTCCAGGGGGCAGATTTTTTTAATATGTGTATTCTGCCCCCCCTGGGGGCAGATCGGCCTGTTATTTTGGCCTTTCTGCCCCCGGAGGGGGGGGCAGAAAACCCACTAGGCACCAGGGATTTTGTTTTGTGTGTAATGGAAGCGACATGGTTGCTTCCAAGGGGGTAAAATTTGGTTAATGTTTTTTCTGCCCCTCCTGGGTACAGATCTGCCCCTTGTTTTGGCATTTTTGCCCTGTTCGGGAGGGGGGAGGCAGAAAACCCTACTAGGCACCAGGGATTTATTTCTTTTGCAAGGGGTGCAGCTTTATGTCAGCTGTTTTCTGCCCCCCCCCTCAGACAAGCTCTCCCGATCCCTTATGCAAGTTCACCCCCCATTTTTCACAGCCCTATTTGAAGGCCCATCTGGCAGATTGACCATTTGGGTAGTGACATAGCGTGTTATAATGTTAATTGTTTTATTTCTTGTGAATTGCAATTGTAATGCTTTATTTCTCCCTTTTTGTTCTAGGTGAAAACTTTTGCTCTTTAGACTGTTGCAGGTTGCGGTTTTGTTACTTTTGGTTCTGCTGTTTGTGTAGTTGCTTGTGTTTGGTAAGAGACTTTTTTGTACAATGTAAATGACTTTCATGAATGTGCTTTTTGCAAATGGTGTAATAATAGCAGTATGTTTAGCTTCTGTTTTTTGAGTGTCAAAATCTTTTTGCATTTGTGCTCGATGTGTATTTTGTTGTCTTGTGAGTAATTGGTTTTGTTTTTTTCTTTCTAGTGGGATATCGTTGGTTTTTGCTGTCTCTCTGCAGAGTAGGTGCTGGTGAGTGTAGCTGTCTCTTGCAAGTGAATTGTATAGTTTGCGTATATAGATCTTTATGATAAAGGCACACATTTTTTTTTACTTACTTATTTTGCACAGTGTTGGTTGTTGTTGAGTTGTTTGTGCTGTCTCCTTTCTTAGTAAGGATAATGGCTAGCCACAGGATTACTGTTCAGCAGGTTGTTGGTAAGCTCTTTGAGTCTTCCTCTGACCATGGTTCAGAGACGGACTCTGCATCTGAGGCAGAGGAGGGAGCGGAAGATTCAGGCAGTGAGTTTTCTCTCCACATGGAGTCATCGGATGATGAAGCTACTCTCAGTGCGGATGAAGCTACTCTTAGTGCGGATGAAGTGCCTGTTTTAGAGGAGGACATTGATGTGCCGATAGTGCAGCAAGAGGCCCCCCTTGCAAAACCAGGTTGTTTTGTGATAGGCAATTTTGATGTCGCCTAAATAAGTTTTGGGCCCTTGCTGTCGCGGGTACTTGGGCCTCCCACACGAGTGAGGCACCATTTGTATCGGGAGACCTGGGGGAACGCTGGGTGGTAGGAAATTTGTGTCAGCCCGGTGATGCCACAACTTTCCCACACAAAAATGTGTGAAAAAAGTGATTTTTTCAGCTAAATTTCAGATTTGCAGGGGATTCTGGGTAAGAAAATGTTGGAGGGATCCACGCAAGCCATACCTCCCTGGAATCCCCCGGGTGTCTAGTTTTCAGAAATGTGTGGGTCTGGTAGTTTCCCTAGGTGGCCGCTGAGCCCCGGGCCAAAAAGTCATGGGATCCCCCTTGCAAAACCAGGTTGTTTTGTGATAGGCAATTTTGATGTCGCCTCAATACGTTTTGGGCCCTTGCCTGTCGCGGGTACTTGGGCCTCCCACACGAGTGAGGGACCATTTTTATCGGTAGACCTGGGGGAACGCTGGGTGGTAGGAAAGTTGTGTCAGCCCGGTGATGCCACAACTTTCCCATGCAAAAATGTGTGAAAAAAGTGATTTTTTCTGCTAAATTTCAAGTTTAAAGGGAATTCTGGGTAAGAAAACGTTGGGGGATCCACACAAGCCATACCTCCCTGGAATCCCCCGGGTGTCTAGTTTTCAGAAATGTGTGGGTTTGGTAGGTTTCCCTAGGTGGCCGCCGAGCCCCGGGCCAAAAAGTCATGGGATCCCCCTTGCAAAACCAGGTAGTTTTCTGATAGGCAATTTTGATGTCGCCTCAATACGTTTTGGGCCCTTGCCTGTCACGGGTACTTGACCCACCCACGCAAGTAAGGTACCATTTTTCTCGAAAGACTTTTGGGAACTCGGGGTGGGTGGAATTTTGTGAATCCACGCAGGTTCCAGAACTTTCCACCACAGAAATGTGAGGAAAATGTGTTTTTTTGGACAATTTTTTAGGTTTGCAAGGGATTCTGGGTAACAGACCCTGGTGAGAGCCAGTCAAGTCACCCTATTCTAAATTCCCCTGGGAGTCTAGTTTTAAAAAATGTACAGGTTTGCTAGGTTTCTCTAGGTGCCGGCAGAGCTAGGGTTCAAAAACTACAGCTAGGCACTTTGCAAAAAAAGGGTCATTTTTTACTGTGAAAATGTGGTGTGTCCACGTTGCGTTTTGCGCTGTTTCCTGTCGCGGACACTAGGCCTACCCACACAAGTGAGGTACCGTTTTTCTTGAAAGACTTTGGGGAATGCGGGGTGGGTGGAATTTGGTGGATCCACGCAGATTCCAGAACTTTCCAAAACAGAAATGTGAGGAAAATGTGTTTTTTTTGACAATTATTTTGGTTTGCAAGGGATTCTGGGTAACATAACCTGGTGAGAGCCAGTCAAGTCACCCCATCCTGGATTCCCCTGGGTGTCTAGTTTTTAAAAATGTATAGGTTTGCTAGGTTTCCCTAGGTGCCGGCAGAGCTAGGGTTCAAAATCTACAGCTAGGAACTTTGCAAATAAAGGGTCATTTTTCACTGTGAAAATGTGGTGTGTCCACGTTGCGTTTTGCGCTGTTTCCTGTCGTGGGCACTAGGCCTACCCACACAAGTGAGGTACCGTTGTTCTCAAAAGACATTGGGGAACGCGGGGTGGGTGGAATTGTGTGGATCCACGCAGATTCCAGAACTTTCCACCACAGAAATGTGAGGAAAATGTGTTTTTTTAAAAACAAAATTTAGGTTTGCAAGGGATTCTGGGTAAAAGAACCTGGTGAGAGCCAGTCAAGTCACCCTATTCTGGATTCCCCATGGTGTCTAGTTTTCAAAAATGTATAGGTTTGATAGGTTTCCCTTGGTGCCGGCAGAGCTAGGGTTCAAAAACTACAGCTAGGCACTTTGCAAAAAAAGGGTCATTTTTCACTGTGAAAATGTGGTGTGTCCACGTTGTGTTTTGCACTGTTTCCTGTCGCAGGCACTAGGTCTACCCACACAAGTGAGGTACCTTTTTTCTCGAAAGACTTTGGGAAACGCGGGGTGGGTGGAATTTTGTGGATCCACGCAGATTCCAGAACTTTCCACCACAGAAATGTGAGGAAAATGTTTTTTTTTTGACAATTTGTTAGGTTTGCAATGGATTCTGGGTAACAGAACCTGGTGAGAGCCAGTCAAGTCACCCCATTATGGATTCCCCTGGGTGTCTAGTTTTCAGAAATGTATAGGTTTGCTAGGTATCCCTAGGTGCCGGCAGAGCTAGGGTTCAGAAACTACAGCTAGGCACTTTGCAAAAAAGGGTCATTTTTCACTGTGAAAATGTGGTGTGTCCACGTTGCATTTTGCGCTGTTTCCTGTCGCGGGCACCAGGCCTACCCACACAAGTGAGGTACCGTTGTTCTCGGAAGACTTTGGGGAACGCGGGGTGGGTGGAATTTTGTGGATCTACGCAGATTCCAGAACTTTCCACCACAGAAATGTGAGGAAAATGTGGTTTTTTTGACAATTTGTTAGGTTTGCAAGGGATTCTGGGTAACAGAACCTGGTGAGAGTCAGTCAACTCACCCCATCCTGGATTCCCCTGGGTGTCTAGTTTTTAAAAATGTATAGGTTTGCTAGGTTTCCCTAGGTGCCGGCAGAGCTAGGGTTCAAAAACTACAGCTAGGCACTTTGCAAAAAAAGGGTCATTTTTTACTGTGAAAATGTGGTGTGTCCACGTTGCATTTTGCGCTGTTTCCTGTCGCGGGCACCAGGCCTACCCACACAAGTGAGGTACCGTTGTTCTCAAATGACATTGGGGAACGCGGGGTGGGTGGAATTGTGTGGATCCACGCAGATTCCAGAACTTTCCACCACAGAAATGTGAGGAAAATGTGGTTTTTTTAAAACAAAAGTTAGGTTTGCAAGGGATTCTGGGTAAAAGAACCTGGTGAGAGCCAGTCAAGTCACCCTATTCTGGATTCCCCATTGTGTCTAGTTTTCAAAAATGTATAGGTTTGATAGGTTTCCCTTGGTGCCGGCAGAGCTAGGGTTCAAAAACTACAGCTAGGCACTTTGCAAAAAAAGGGTAATTTTTCACTTAGAAAATGTGGTGTGTCCACGTTGCGTTTTGCACTGTTTCCTGTCGCAGGCACTAGGTCTACCCACACAAGTGAGGTACCTTTTTTCTCGAAAGACTTTGGGAAATGCGGGGTGGGTGGAATTTTGTGGACCCACGCAGATTCCAGAACTTTCCACCACAGAAATGTGAGGAAAATGTGTTTTTTTTGACAATTTTTTAGGTTTGTAATGGATTCTGGGTAACAGAACCTGGTGAGAGCAAGTCAAGTCACCCCATTATGGATTCCCCTGGGTGTCTAGTTTTCAGAAATATATAGGTTTGCTAGGTTTCCCTAGGTGTCGGCAGAGCTAGGGTTCAAAAACTACAGCTAGGCACTTTGCAAAAAAGGGTCATTTTTCACTGTGAAAATGTGGTGTGTCCACGTTGCCTTTTGCGCTGTTTCCTGTCGCGGGCACTAGGCCTACCCACACAAGTGAGGTACTGTTTTTCTTGAAAGACTTTGGGGAACGCGGGGTGGTTGGAATTTTGTGGATCCACGTAGATTCCAGAACTTTCCACCACAGAAATGTGAGGAAAATGTGTTTTCTTTGGACAATTTTTTAGGTTTGCAAGGGATTCTGGGTAACAGAACCTGGTGAGAGCTAGTCAAGTCACCCCATTCTGGATTCCCCTGGGTGTCTAGTTTAAAAAAATTATAGGTTTGCTAGGTTTCCTTAGGTGCCAGCAGAGCTAGGGTTCAAAAACTACAGCTAGGCACTTTGCAAAAAAAGGATCATTTTTTACTGTGAAAATGTGGTGTGTCCACGTTGCATTTTGCGCTGTTTCCTGTCGCGGGCACCAGGCCTACCCACACAAGTGAGGTACAGTTTTTCTCGAAAGACTTTGGGGAATGCGGGGTGGGTGGAATTTTGTGGATCCACGCAGATTCCAGAACTTTACACCACAGAAATGTGAGGAAAATTTGTTTTTTTGGAGAATTGTTTAGGTTTGCAAGGGATTCTGGGTAACAGAACCCGGTGAGAGTCAGTCAAGTCATGCCATCCTGGATTCCCCTGGGTGTCTAGTTTTTAAAAATGTATAGGTTTGCTAGGTTTCCCTAGGTGCCGGCAGAGCTAGGGTTAAAAAACTACAGCTAGGCACTTTGCAAAAAAAGGGTCATTTTTCACTGTAAAATGTGGTGCGTCCACGTTGCGTTTTGGGCAGTTTCCTGTCACAGGCACTAGGCCTACCCACACAAGTGAGGTACCGTTGTTCTCGGAAGACTTTGGGGAACGCGGGGTGGGTGGAATTTTGTGGATATACGCAGATTCCAGAACTTTCCACCACAGAAATGTGAGGAAAATGTGGTTTTTTTGACAATTTGTTAGGTTTGCAAGGGATTCTGGGTAAAAGAACCTGGTGAGAGCCAGTCAAGTCACCCTATTCTGGATTCCTCTGGGTGTCTAGTTTTCAAAAATGTATAGGTTTGATATGTTTCCCTAGGTGCCGGCAGAGCTAGGGTTCAAAAACTACAGCTAGGCACTTTGCAAAAAAAGGGTCATTTTTCACTTTGAAAATGTGGTGTGTCCACGTTGCGTTTTGCGCTGTTTCCTGTCTCGGGCACTAGGCCTACCCACACAAGTGAGGTACCGTTGTTCTTGAAAGACTTTGGGGAACGCGGGGTGGGTGGAATTATGTGGATCCACGCAGATTCCAGAACTTTCCACCACAGAAATGTGAGGAAAATTTGTTTTTTTTGTCAATTTTTTAGGTTTGCAAGGGATTCTGGGTAACAGAACCTGGTGAGAGCCAGTCAAGTCACCATATTCTAGATTCCCCTGGGTGTCTAGTTTTTAAAAATGTATAGGTTAGCTAGGTTTCCTTAGGTGCCGGCAGAGCTAGTGTTCAAAAACTACAGCTAGGCACTTTGCAAAAAAAGGGTCATTTTTCACTGTGAAAATGTGGTGTGTCCACGTTGCGTTTTGCACTGTTTCCTGTCGCGGGCACTAGGCCTACCCACACAAGTGAGGTACCGTTTTTCTCAAAAGACTTTGGGAAACGCGGGGTAGGTGGAATTTTGTGGATCCACGCAGATTCCAGAACTTTCCACCACAGAAATGTGAGGAAAATGTGGTTTTTTTACAATGTTTTAGGTTTGCAAGGGATTCTGGGTAACAGAACCTGATGAGAGCCAGTCAAGTCACCCCATTCTGGATTCCGCTGGGTGTCTAGTTTTCAAAAATGTATAGGTTTGCTAGGTTTTCCTAGGTGCCGGCAGAGCTAGGGTTCAAAAACTACAGCTAGGCACTTTGCAAAAAAAGGTAAATTTTTCACTGTGAAAATGTGGTGTGTCCACGTTGCCTTTTGTGCAGTTTCCTGTTGCGGGCACTAGGCCTACCCACACAAGTGAGGTACCATTTTTCTTGAAAGACTTTGGGGAATGCGGGGTGGCTGGAATTTTGTGGATCCTCGCAGATTTCAGAACTTTCCACCACAGAAATGTGAGGAAAATGTGTTTTTTTTTATAATTGTTTAGGTTTGCAAGGGATTCTGGGTAACAGAACCTGGTGAGAGCCAGTCAAGTCACCCCATCCTGGATTCCCCTGGGTGTCTAGTTTTCAAAAATGTATAGGTTTGCTAGGTTTCCCTAGGTGCCGGCAGAGTTAGAGTTTAAAAACTACAGCTAGGCACTTTGCAAAAAAAGGGTCATTTTTCACTGTGAAAATATGGTGTGTCCACGTTGCGTTTTGGGCAGTTTCCTGTCACAGGCACTAGGCCTACCCACACAAGTGAGGTACCGTTTTTCTCGAAAGACTTTGCGGAATGCGGGGTGGGTGGAATTTTGTGGATCCACGCAGATTCCAGAACTTTCCACCACAGAAATGTGAGGAAAATGTGGTTTTTTTTTTTACAATTTTGTTTAGGTTTGCAAGGGATTCTGGGTAACAGAACCTGGTGAGAGCTAGTCAAGTCACCCCATCCTGGATTCCCCTGGGTTTCTAGATTTAAAAAATGTATAGGTTTGCTAGGTTTCCCTAGGTGCCGGCAGAGCTAGGGTTAAAAAACTACAGCTAGGCACTTTGCAAAAAAAGGGTCATTTTTCACCGTGAAAATGGGGTGTGTCCACGTTGCGTTTTGGGCCGTTTCCTGTCGTGGGCACTAGGCCTACCCACACAAATGAGGTACTATTTTTATAGGAAGACTTAGGGTAACACAGAATTGTAGAGCAACTGTTATTACCTATTGACTTTTGATGCATTTCTGCCTTCCAAATGAAAGACAATGTGTAAAAAAGAAGTCATTTTGAAAAATGACCTATAATTCTCATGCTAGTATGGGTACTCCCAATTTCGGAAATGTGCAAATATCTACTGTTTCTAAACTCTATATTTTGTTCCCATTTCAGAAATACATAGATGTCTATCATACCGATTTTTCCATGTATAAATTTTCCCAGAATAATTGCTATATACCCGGTACATAATAAAAAAACATTGCAAGACGCTGCTCAGTTATTGGCTCTGGGTTCGTCCGGTTCTTGGTGAACCTACAAGTCCTATATATCGCCACAACCAGAAAGGTCCAGCGGATGTAACGTTATATTGCTTTCAAATAGCTGTCATAATTAGAAGAAGTTACAGGTGAAAACGTTGGCACAAATGGTTGTTTTTTTCAACTAATTTTCAATTTTTCCTATATTTAACTGTTAGTTTCTATAAATAAACCTTGAAAGATCTACACAAATGACCCCTTGCTGAAATCAGAATTTTTGTTTACTTTTCAAAAATGTATAGCTGTCCAGGATCCATTATTGCTTTCATACCCATTTCTACCATTAACTGGAAGGAGGTTGAAAGCACAAAAAATAGCAAAAATAGGCTATGTCCCAGAAAAATGCCAAAACTGTGTAAAATGTTTTGGTTTTCAGACAAAAAAACATCTGCTTGTCCCTGAAAGCTGGGAAGATGGTGATTTCAGCCCCACAACCCCTTTTTTGATACCATTTGCAGGGAAAAAACCAGACACTTTCATCTGTAGCCCTTTTTTCGCATTTTTGCAAAAAAAAGCAAAATGTTGCTGTATTTTGGCTAATTTCTGGGTCCCCTCCAGGGGAATCCACAAACCCTGGGTACCTTTAGAATCCCCATGATGTTGGAAAAAAAGGACGCAAATTTGGCGTGGATGCCTTATGTGGTCAAAAAGTTACAGGGGCCTAAGCGCGAACTACCCCAAATAGCCAAAAAAGGCTTAGCACAGGGGGAAAAGGCCTATCAGCGAAGGGGTTAAAATGGGCCTATGGTGAACAAATAGAAACACGTGTTAAATTAGCCTGAATAAATGAAAAGGCCGCAAAGGGCTGCCCCGTATATGAACCGTGGTGGGTGTCAGCGGCGGATGAAGGAAACCTTCAAGAGTGAAAGAAAGATGTGCAATATTTCAGGACGCCGAGATGCCTGGGAAAGCTCAAATTGATGAACATTTTATGTCTAGTTGATACATTGTCCGAAATAAAGTTGCCAATACAGGGACAAGCTATTCATCAGAGAATGTGACGTGATGAGGGATAGAGAATCGATTCATAAGCAGTGAAGTAAAACGTGAGAATGAGTTAAGAACAAAGGAGAGCATGTAAAGCAAATGAAGTAATGGAGGTGTGGCGTAATACCTCACAAATTGACCAATGAAATGTTGAGATTTTCCCGAATGTTGCAGATTAGTGGGATGGTTAGGTTGAATTAGGGTATAATTGGGATGCTCTTGGGGGGTGTGGTTAAGGCAGCTTTCCATAGGTCCAGAGAGGCAGAGGGTGATCGTTGCTGTCCGTGGGTTAGAGGCCTACCAGTTTCCTGATCCTATCTTTTCCCGGTTTTGTTTATCGGGTTCCCTTTCCACTATCCTCCTGGCCAGGGGGTGGTGGTTTTTTCCGAACTTTTATCGTTAGGTATGTATCAATAGGGAAATTTGCAAATGTCTGCAAATGTTTTCTCTCCATGACTCTTATGTCTCTTTATCTATCCACTCAATAATATTCACTGTGATTCAGATGCTTGTGATCTTGTCTGCATATTTTCGGATATTTCTCCTATAATGTGTATTTTCTCTCCCTGTAACTTTGTACCTGAGATTTTCTTAAATTTTCTGAAGATAAACAGATTAACGATAATTTGAGTTTGTGATTATTTCCTCATGATAATTGTTGAGAATTTGGTTAATTAGTCATGTCAATAATTTACACTACTCAATCAATATGATTCATCGCCCAAGAGGAAAGTGGTTGACGATATAGGTTTGAAGGGTTTAAATAGAGAAGAAACGATTAGATAATCTGTTTTATCCCTTTAGATGAGCAAAAGACAAATCAACGACACACAAACAGCATTTCAGCGTCATTCTCGTAGGTTCTGTTAAATGGTAAGAAATTGTGAATTTGTATGTTTGGGGCCCGTTGTCTGCTGTGTCATTCAGAGATCCCCGGTTTGGCGCTGGATCAACAGCATCTATCATCATGATAAATCAATTAATGATTTCTAGTTAAATGTCTTTACCAAGTTATTGTATGAGTATGTTGATGTAATGGATGCGAGAGATTGTTATATGTGCATGCATTTACCGTCGTCTGTTTCAGAGGGGTGACTTATCATCACCTACACTTAAAATATGGTAGGTGATATGTAGTGTCTTAACTAGTCTGTTCTACGAGAAGGGTAGTTTGCAGTATTTCTATTCTAACATGGATTTAGTATTCTCAGAAATTCCTATTAGAAATAATATGAATAAAATTAATAGTGCTATAAATGCGGAATACATGGGAGAATGTTTTCATTCTACACAAACAATAAATACAGTATATGCATATAGACACAACCTCACCTGCAGATTACGATTTGAAGAAATAGAATTCATTAACCTGGTTGAAGATAGAAGATGAGAGTTTCAGAGAAAAGCTGCTGAGCAAAAGTCTCATATACCTCCATGGGCTTTCAAAGAAGGAGATTACAAGAAGGGCGAGACTTACGCTGCCATGACCCTAGACTGGTATCATAGAGGAAAGCTTTGTTTGCTTAGACAAAAGACTGATTATAATAATTATTTCATTGGTTCCAGTGAATGTGATCATACCTTTCTAATAACGGGAGGATGGGGATTAAAAGGAGGAACTGATCCTGTCTTTCCAGGAATTTATTATGTGTGTGGTAAGAATGCCTATTATAGGTTGCCTGCACATTGGTTTGGGTGTTGTTATTTAGCAATAGTATTTCCGAAAAATGATCACATGGATAAGAATAATAGAATCAATGATGTAAAGAATTTAAATTTGTATTTATTTTTTAAAGAATGGACTAATACGTAATAAGAGAGCGAGCTTTTCAGAAATAATAGGGGATGTTTTTGGAGCACTGATACCTACAGTTGGAGTTATTTTGAATTCACACAAAATTAGAAAATTGTCCACAGTGGTTGATCGTTTATCAACAGACACTGCTGGTGGGTTTTTAATGGTTGATACTGAGATGGTTGCAATTGGATCTATGGTTTTGCAAAATCGACTTGCCCTTGATGTATTATTGGCAAAAGAGGGTGGAGTCTGTAATATGTTGAAAATACAACAATGTTGCACTTATATCCCTGATAAGAGTAAGAGTCTTGAGGGGTATATTAAGAATATTACAAATCTTCATCAAAATTTGTCTGAATTGAAGGTTGTTGGTGCTTGGGAGAAACTTGGTAAGAGTTTTTTCGCAGTCGGAAATTGGTTTATTAGGGAGAACATTAACACCTATCATTGTAGTGGTTACAGTGATACTAATGATTTTCTTGATTTATAAGTGTTGCAAATGCAAGAAAGAGACATCTGATAAAAAACGAAGAGCAAGAAAGAGAAAGAGAGAAGAGATAGAACTAGAAGATAGAAGAGGAAATTATTATGAAACAATGAGAGATTTAGATGGAATAATGATAAAACAAGAGAAAACAGCTTTCTAAGTGACAAATTGTATTGGTGGGTATTTGGTGATGGCTCAAAGATGCCATCAAAGGGGGGATTGATGGAGCAGGGTTCTTCCGTAAAATGAAACCCGCTCGGATTGAAACCCCTAGTAACATTTTCTAATTTTTCTAACAGTGTGCAGTGAAAAACACGCGGTTTTAAAAACTAACATGAGGGAAAATAATACTGTGCAAGCGCGTACTAAAGCACTGAACTAGGCCACAAATGCTTGACTTATGAAAATAAAGAGACTATTGCTGCTTTTGTGCACTTTATTAACGTTTGCCTTGAAAAATAATAATATGGGTTGCGCATGGTAAGATGCGGCATTGGGAGGGTGCGTAAAGAAAAGCATTACAACATGAGTAATAATGCTTGTTTTGTTCTCCCTAGATGCAAGGGTTAAGGAGACTGATTTTTACAAAATAAGCTGAAAAGCAAAGAGAACGTGGAGGGAAGGCAAAGGCGAGCAACCTTCGGATTTATGTGTGCCTGCCAAAAGTTTAAACGTGGAGACGCAAAACAATCAGCAAGTGAGGAACGTTTCCTCTGGAAGCGCACGAGTGGCACAAGAAGTAACAGATTTCGAAACATTAGCGGAGAGAAGGAAGCTGAAGCCTGATATTTGTATACTTGTATTTACTGGGAAGATTCCGTCATGATGTTGAAAAAATAAAACAATAGAACATTGAGTGAGATGGACAAGTCGAGTGTGCACCCCCTTCCTTAACCAATCAAGTGTAGAATAGCTCCTTATTTTGAAAAAAGTGTGGGTTGGACATTTGGGTTTTAGGGTATAATTGAGGTGCCCGGTGGAGAGGGGTGTGCTGGAGGCGTTTAGGCTGATCTTTGGGAGATCGTCGCTGTCGTCGGTTTGCTGTAGAGGCCTACCTGTTTCCTTCCTGCTCCTGATACCTGACTTAATCTTTGCCCTTTCAAACCTTCTTGAGGGGCCTTGCTGCTCTCATGGCCAGAGAGTAGACTTCCTGTACCTACTGGGTTAGTATAGATAGAAACCTGAAATTGCATAATCATTTGCAAATGTATTTTGTTTCTGAAACCTTTTCTCTCTTCGCCTTTCCACTCCTTCAATGCACAGTCAATATGATGTGAATTTTGTCATTTCTTATGCTAATAATTTACTCAGTGATATTTCATGATTTGTACTGTGTATTGGTACTTGATGAGCATTTATTTCACATTATTTAGATAAACATTATAAATATACACATTGAGTCCGTCTTTATTTAAAGTGAGTTTATAGATTATTACCTATAACTAACCAACTATAAAAAGATGTCTTTGCCACATTATTTTTTTATGAGAAATGCAGGTTCTGTTGGAGATTGGTAAGTTAGGAACGAACTTTTCATTCCACTGAACACCAGCGTGAAGGGACTTGTTGGGTAATGTAATTGGGCCCTATTTATTTGCAAATTTATTGATCCCTGATCGCTGGATCACTTGTATCTGTTTTTATTCCTGTATCCACTTTTATGGCGTTTTATATATGCCAAATAAAGTTTTTGATTCGAATCAAACAGTGTTGCATAAACATATCAAAATTGTATAGATTTTAAACCTTTCATTACCATGGGCTGAGTAGACACACTCTGGTATACCATTTATGATGAGCAGCACATTTTCATCCAAGGATCCTATTGTCAGACGGTGGGCAGTCAAAATATCGGAAAAATTATATCGACATACAAAAATATCGAAGTTTAAATATCGAAGGGAAAGAATATCGAAGGGACAGAATATCGATGGACAGAATATCGACCCTAAGGTAAGTAATATCGAATTTTTTAATATCGATGTAAGTAATATCGAAGTTAGTAATATCGAAATCAAATATATCGATGTTACTAATATCGATGTTACTAATATCGATATTTGTATTATTGTTATGTATTTTGTTATGTTTTTAATATGTATGTGTTATATGTGTTTTTTTAAGTGTTGTAATTGTTTAAAAATATATGTATACAATTTTTATATGTTAATAAATTTATTTTTTAAGTTATTTTTTTTTTTTGTACTGTAGCGGGTTGTGGGTTTATAGGGGAATAGGGTGGGAAGTAATTTAATTATACTAAATTAATTATTAATTTTTAGGAATTATAAATTAATTTTAAATATTTTTTGCGTTTAAGTTCTGTAGCGGGTTGTGGGTTTATAGGGGAATAGGGTGGGAAGTAATTTAATTGTAATTAAGTTATAATTTATTTTAATTAATTGGTATTGATAAATATATTATTGTTAATTAATTAATAATTGGTAATTAATTTTAATTAATTGGTTATTAATTTTTATTAATTGATTAATTGATTATCATGTAATTTAAATTTAATTAAGTTATAATTTATTTTAATTAATTGTTATTGATAATTATATAATTGTTAATTAATTAATAATTGGTAATTAATTTTAATTAATTGGTGATTAATTTTTATTAATTGATTAATTAATCAATATGTAATTTAAAAGCAATTAATTTATAATTTATTTTAATTAATTGGTATTGATAATTATATTAGTGTTAACTAATTGATAATTGGTAATCAATTATTAATTGGTAATTAATTATTAATTAGTTATTCATTTTTATTAATTGATTAATTGATCATTATGTTAAGTGTATTTTATCATTGGAGTGTGTTGTGCGTTTATAGGGGAATAGTTTTGGAAGTAATTGAAATCTAATTAAGTAATTATTAAATTTATTTTTGGGTATTGATAATTAATTT
Organism: Calotriton arnoldi; assembly: GCA_963921515.1. Classification (NCBI taxonomy): domain Eukaryota; kingdom Metazoa; phylum Chordata; class Amphibia; order Caudata; family Salamandridae; genus Calotriton; species Calotriton arnoldi. The sequence continues at coordinate 16,150 of CAWUFW010024883.1, read as the reverse complement.
ATTGTTGTTTTATCATTAATTGGTAATTAAATATTATTAAATATTATTTATTGATAAATTTAATTAATATTCATTAATTATTATTTATTGGTATTTATTATTAATGTATTGTTAATAAATTTTCTATTGGTAATTATGTTTTTAATAAATTATTATTGGTATTTAATAATTCATTAATTATTTTAAAAAATTTATTTATTTCTAAGTATGTTATTTGTCACTTCTACGCTATCCAACACTTTCCCTACTGTTGCACTCTCTGGAGTGGGAATAGTAATTTTACCCCTACGCTATCCAACACTTTCCCTACTGTTGCACTCCCTGGAGTGGGAATAGTAATTTTTACCCCTACGCTATCCAACACTTTCCCTACTGTTGCACTCTCTGGAGTGGGAATAGTAATTTTTACCCCTACGCTATCCAACACTTTCCCTACTGTTGCACACTCTGGAGTGGGAATAGTAATTTTTACCCCTACGCTATCCAACACTTTCCCTACTGTTGCACTCCCTGCAGTGGGAATAGTAATTTTTACCCCTACGCTATCCAACACTTTCCCTACTGTTGCACTCTCTGGAGTTGGAATAGTAATTTTTACCCCTACGCTATCCAACACTTTCCCTACTGTTGCACTCTCTGGAGTGGGAATAGTAATTTTTACCCCTACGCTATCCAACACTTTCTCTACTGTTGCACTCTCTGGAGTTGGAATAGTAATTTTTACCCCTACGCTATCCAACACTTTCCCTACTGTTGCACTCTCTGGAGTGGGAATAGTAATTTTTACCCCTACGCTATCCAACACTTTCCCTACTGTTGCACTCCCTGGAGTGGGAATAGTAATTTTTACCCCTACGCTATCCAACACTTTCCCTACTGTTGCACTCTCTGGAGTGGGAATAGTAATTTTTACCCCTACGCTATCCAACACTTTCCCTACTGTTGCACTCTCTGGAGTGGGAATAGTAATTTTTACCCCTACGCTATCCAACACTTTCCCTACTGTTGCACTCTCTGGAGTGGGAATAGTAATTTTTACCCCTACGCTATCCAACACTTTCCCTACTGTTGCACTCTCTGGAGTGGGAATAGTAATTTTTACCCCTACGCTATCCAACATTTTTTGTACTGTTGTTTTTTGGGAGTTGTAATAGTAATTTTATTCCCTACGCTACTTAATATTTTTGTATTATTTTAGTTAATATAGTATATAATTAATTTTAACAATATTAAAAGTAAATTTAACTTTTTAATTTGTTATACATAATTATTTAATTTTTATTTATGTTATTGTTTTATGTGTATAGATGTATTTATAATTTATAATATTTTTTAATAATTTACAATTTATTAAAATAATTATTCAAACTTATTATTAAGTAAGTATATTATATATTATATGTATATGTTTAATTAATGTTTTATTTAATTATATATGTTACTTATTAATTTTAAATATTATCAAATATTTTTAACTATGTTTATTTAAATTATAAGTATTATTTAGTTTATTTTACATATTATTTAAAAAAAAAAAAAAAAAACGATATTTTTGATTACGATATTTTTGACATCGATATTTTTTTCCCGATATTTTTGTACTTACCATGTTGTAGATAGGATGTCGATATTCTTGACATCGATATTTTTGTTGCGATATTTTTGTAGGTCGATTTTTTGACCTTCGATATTTTGTCAGTGATTCTGTCAACCATATACATTGGTCAAATTTTGTTCAGGGCTTGACAAGTAATTCAAACGTGAAGCATTTCCAATAGTTTGCTTATATCTAACTGAAAAGTTTATACCATCAAATTAATCAATTTCCCCACATTGTTAAGTCAGTTCAGTTCAATAAACTTTATTCAGCGGTTTAAAAACAGCCAAAAAAGTACAAGCTAATTAAAGTAATAAAACAGAGCATAAAAAACATTTAATCAAATCCTCATAACACACTCAAAGTAGAATCATGCGTCCAGTAGGGTACATGGCCAAGTTATTTCTTGTACATGACACTTATTCTCCAATACATAGCTTTCTGGATAAAATTAAAAACGCCATTAAAACATACTAAAAACCATACATCTGGTTAGATTCATGATCAGAAAGATATATGATACATAGCACTTTTTCTCCAACTCATGGCTTTCAAAATAAAGCAACATTAAAACTTGTTAAGTCCTTGCTCCATATAAAAATATTCATGGTTAAGGAAAGTAGTTGGATAGTGTCACATAAATATATCACTAATATATGAAGTTTCAACATATTCTGCAAGTTGCTAAACAAATAAACGCTAGCATGCATTGCTTAACCCCTTCGCTGCTAGGCCTTTTCCCCTCCTGTGCTAAGCCTTTTTTTGGCTATTTGGGGTAGTGCGCGCTTAGGCCCCTGTAACTTTTTGACCACATAAGGTATCCATGCCAAATTTGCGTCCTTTTTTCTAACATCATGGGGATTGTAAAGGTACCCAGGGTTTGTGGATTCCCCTGGAGGGGACCCAGAAATTAGTCAAAATACAGCTAAAGTTTGGTTTTTTTGGGAAAAAGGCAAAAAAGGGCTACAGATATAAGCGTCTTGATTTTTCCCTGCAAATGGCATCAAAAAGGGGTTGTGGGGATGAAATCACCATCTTCCCAGCTTTCAGGGACAAGCAGACTTTTGTCAGAAAACCAACTTTTTTACACAGTTTTGGCATTTTTCTGGGACATAGCCTATTTTTGCTATTTTTTGTGCTTTCAACCTCCTTCCAGTTAATGGTAGAAATTGGTATGAAACCAATAATGGATCCTGGAAAGCCATACATTTATGAAAAGTAGACAAAATTCTGAATTCAGCAAGGGGTCATTTGTGTAGATCCTTAAAGTTTTCCTTATAGAAACTAACAGTTAAATAAAGGAAAAATTGAAAATTAGTTGAAAAAAACAGCCATTTGTGTCAACGTTTTCACCTGTAACTTCTTCTAATTATGACAGCTATTTGAAGGCAATATACCGTTATATCCGCTGGACCTTTCTGGTTGTGGGGATATATAGGACTTGTAGGTTCACCAAGAACCCGACGAACCCAGAGCCAATAATTGAGCAACATCTTGCAATGATTTCTTTTTAAGTACCAGGTATATAGCAATTATTTTGGGAAAATGTATACATGGAAAAATTGTTATGAAAGACACCTATGTATTTCTGAAATGGGAACAAAATGTAGATTTTAGAAACAGTAGATATTTGCACATTTCCGAAATTGGGAGTACCCATACTAGCATGAGAATTATAGGTCATTTTTCAAAATGACTTATTTTTTACACATTGTCTTTCATTTGGAAGGCAGAAATGCATCGAAAGTCAATAGGTAATAACAGTTGCTCTACAATTCTGTGTTACCCTAAGTCTCCCGATAAAAATGGTACCTCACTTGTGTGGGTAGCCCTTGTGCCCACAACAGGAAATGGCTCAAAATGCAACGTGGACGTACCACATTTTCACAATGAAAAATTTCCTTTTTTTGCAAAGTGCCTAGGTGTAGTTTTTGAACCCTAGCTCTGCCGGCACCTAGGGAAACCTAGCAAACCTATACATTTTTGAAAACTAGACACCCAGGGGAATCCAGGATGGGGTGACTTGACTGCCTCCCACCAGGTTCTGTTACCCAGAATCCCTTGCAAACATAAACAATTGTCAAAAAATCACATTTTCCCCACATTTCTGTGGTGGAAAGTTCTGGAATCTGCGTGGATCCACAAATTTCCACCCACCCCGCGTTCCCCAAAGTCTAACGAGAAAAATGGTACCTCACTTGTGTGGGTCGGCCTAGTGCCTGCGACAGGAAACGGCGCAAAACGCAACGTGGTCACACCTCAATTTCGCAGTGAAAAATGACCCTTTTTGGCAAAGTGCCTAGCTGTAGTTTTTGAACCCTAGCTCTGCCGGCACCTAGGGAAACCTAGCAAACCTATACATTTTTGAAAACTAGACACCCAGGGGAATCCAGGATGGGGTGACTTGACTGCCTCCCACCAGGTTCTGTTACCCAGAATCCCTTGCAAACATAAAAATTGTCAAAAAAAACACATTTTCCCCACATTTCTGTGGTGGAAAGTTCTGGAATCTGTGTGGATCCACAAATTTCCACCCACCCCGCGTTCCCCAAAGTCTTACGAGAAAAATGGTACCTCACTTGTGTGGGTCGGCCTAGTGCCTGCGACAGGAAACGGCGCAAAACGCAACGCGGTCCCACCTCAATTTCGCAGTGAAAAATGACCCTTTTTGGCAAAGTGCCTAGCTGTAGTTTTTGAACCCTACCTCTGCCGGCACCTAGGGAAACCTAGCAAACCTATACATTTTTTAAAACTAGACACCCAGGGGAATCCAGGATGGGGTGACTTGACTGCCTCCCACCAGGTTCTGTTACCCAGAATCCCTTGCAAACATAAAAATTGTCAAAAAAACACATTTTCCCCACATTTCTGTGGTGGAAAGTTCTGGAATCTGCGTGGATCCACAAATTTCCACCCACCCCGCGTTCCCCAAAGTCTTACGAGAAAAATGGTACCTCACTTGTGTGGGTCGGCCTAGTGCCTGCGACAGGAAACGGCGCAAAACGCAACGCGGTCCCACCTCAATTTCGCAGTGAAAAATGACCCTTTTTTGGCAAAGTGCCTAGCTGTAGTTTTTGAACCCTACCTCTGCCGACACCTAGGGAAACCTAGCAAACCTATACATTTTTGAAAACTAGACACCCAGGGGAATCCAGGATGGGGTGACTTGACTGCCTCCCACCAGGTTCTGTTACCCAGAATCCCTTGCAAACATAAAGAATTGTAAAATAAAACACATTTTCCCCACATTTCTGTGGTGGAAAGTTCTGGAATCTGCGTGGATCCACAAATTTCCACCCACCCCGCGTCCCCCAAAGTCTTACGAGAAAAATGGTACCTCACTTGTGTGGGTCGGCCTAGTGCCTGCGACAGGAAACGGCGCAAAACGCAACGCAATCACACCTCAATTTCGCAGTGAAAAATGACCCTTTTTGGCAAAGTGCCTAGCTGTAGTTTTTGAACCCTACCTCTGCCGGCACCTAGGGAAACCTAGCAAACCTATACATTTTTGAAAACTAGACACCCAGGGGAATCCAGGATGGGGTGACTTGACTGCCTCCCACCAGGTTCTGTTACCCAGAATCCCTTGCAAACATAAACAATTGTCAAAAAACACATTTTCCCCACATTTCTGTGGTGGAAAGTTCTGGAATCTGCGTGGATCCACAAATTTCCACCCACCCCGCGTTCCCCAAAGTCTTACGAGAAAAATGGTACCTCACTTGTGTGGGTCGGCCTAGTGCCTGCGACAGGAAACGGCGCAAAACGCAACGCGGTCCCACCTCAATTTCGCAGGGAAAAATGACCCTTTTTTGGCAAAGTGCCTAGCTGTAGTTTTTGAACCCTACCTCTGCCGACACATAGGGAAACCTAGCAAACCTATACATTTTTGAAAACTAGACACCCAGGGGAATCCAGGATGGGGTGACTTGACTGCCTCCCACCAGGTTCTGTTACCCAGAATCCCTTGCAAACATAAAGAATTGTAAAATAAAACACATTTTCCCCACATTTCTGTGGTGGAAAGTTCTGGAATCTGCGTGGATCCACAAATTTCCACCCACCCCGCGTCCCCCAAAGTCTTACGAGAAAAATGGTACCTCACTTGTGTGGGTCGGCCTAGTGCCTGCGACAGGAAACGGCGCAAAACGCAACGCAATCACACCTCAATTTCGCAGTGAAAAATGACCCTTTTTGGCAAAGTGCCTAGCTGTAGTTTTTGAACCCTACCTCTGCCGGCACCTAGGGAAACCTAGCAAACCTATACATTTTTGAAAACTAGACACCCAGGGGAATCCAGGATGGGGTGACTTGACTGCCTCCCACCAGGTTCTGTTACCCAGAATCCCTTGCAAACATAAAAATTGTCCCAAAAACACATTTTCCCCACATTTCTGTGGTGGAAAGTTCTGGAATCTGCGTGGATCCACAAATTTCCACCCACCCCGCGTCCCCCAAAGTGTTACGAGAAAAATGGTACCTCACTTGTGTGGGTCGGCCTAGTGCCTGCGACAGGAAACGGCGCAAAACGCAACGTGGTCACACCTCAATTTCGCAGTGAAAAATGACCCTTTTTTGGCAAAGTGCCTAGCTGTAGTTTTTGAACCCTACCTCTGCCGGCACCTAGGGAAACCTAGCAAACCTATACATTTTTGAAAACTAGACACCCAGGGGAATCCAGGATGGGGTGACTTGACTGCCTCCCACCAGGTTCTGTTACCCAGAATCCCTTGCAAACATAAGAAATTGTAAAAAAACACATTTTCCCCACATTTCTGTGGTGGAAAGTTCTGGAATCTGCGTGGATCCACAAATTTCCACCCACCCCGCGTTCCCCAAAGTCTTACGAGAAAAATGGTACCTCACTTGTGTGGGTCGGCCTAGTGCCTGCGACAGGAAACGGCGCAAAACGCAACGCGGTCCCACCTCAATTTCGCAGTGAAAAATGACCCTTTTTGGCAAAGTGCCTAGCTGTAGTTTTTGAACCCTACCTCTGCCGGCACCTAGGGAAACCTAGCAAACCTATACATTTTTGAAAACTAGACACCCAGGGAAATCCAGGATGGGGTGACTTGACTGCCTCCCACCAGGTTCTGTTACCCAGAATCCCTTGCAAACATAAAAAATGGTCCAAAAAACACATTTTCCCCACATTTCTGTGGTGGAAAGTTCTGGAATCTGCGTGGATCCACAAATTTCCACCCACCCCGCGTCCCCCAACGTCTTACGAGAAAAATGGTACCTCACTTGTGTGGGTCGGCCTAGTGCCTGCGACAGGAAACTGCGCAAAACTCAACGTGGTCACACCTCAATTTCGCAGTGAAAAATGACCCTTTTTGGCAAAGTGCCTAGCTGTAGTTTTTGAACCCTACCTCTGCCGGCACCTAGGGAAACCTAGCAAACCTATACATTTTTGAAAACTAGACACCCAGGGGAATCCAGGATGGGGTGACTTGACTGCCTCCCACCAGGTTCTGTTACCCAGAATCCCTTGCAAACATAAAGCATTGTCAAAAAAAACACATTTTCCCCACATTTCTGTGGTGGAAAGTTCTGGAATCTGCGTGGATCCACAAATTTCCACCCACCCCGCGTCCCCCAAAGTCTTACTAGAAAAATGGTACCTCACTTGTGTGGGTCGGCCTAGTGCCTGCGACAGGAAACGGCGCAAAACTCAACGTGGTCACACCTCAATTTCGCAGTGAAAAATGACCCTTTTTTGGCAAAGTGCCTAGCTGTAGTTTTTGAACCCTACCTCTGCCGGCACCTAGGGAAACCTAGCAAACCTATACATTTTTGAAAACTAGACACCCAGGGGAATCCAGGATGGGGTGACTTGACTGCCTCCCACCAGGTTCTGTTACCCAGAATCCCTTGCAAACATAAAAATTGTCAAAAAAACACATTTTCCCCACATTTCTGTGGTGGAAAGTTCTGGAATCTGCGTGGATCCACAAATTTCCACCCACCCCGCGTCCCCCAAAGTCTTACGAGAAAAATGGTACCTCACTTGTGTGGGTCGGCCTAGTGCCTGCGACAGGAAACGGCGCAAAACGCAACGTGGTCACACCTCAATTTCGCAGTGAAAAATGACCCTTTTTGGCAAAGTGCCTAGCTGTAGTTTTTGAACCCTACCTCTGCCGGAACCTAGGGAAACCTAGCAAACCTATACATTTTTGAAAACTAGACACCCAGGGGAATCCAGGATGGGGTGACTTGACTGCCTCCCACCAGGTTCTGTTACCCAGAATCCCTTGCAAACATAAGAAATTGTAAAAAAAACACATTTTTTCCACATTGCTGTGGTGGAAAGTTCTGGAATCTGCGTGGATCCACAAATTTCCACCCACCCGCGTTCCCCAAAGTCTTACGAGAAAAATGGTACCTCACTTGTGTGGGTCGGCCTAGTGCCTGCGACAGGAAACGGCGCAAAACGCAACGCGGTCCCACCTCAATTTCGCAGTGAAAAATGACCCTTTTTTGGCAAAGTGCCTAGCTGTAGTTTTTGAACCCTACCTCTGCCGGCACCTAGGGAAACCTAGCAAACCTATACATTTTTGAAAACTAGACACCCAGGGGAATCCAGGATGGGGTGACTTGACTGCCTCCCACCAGGTTCTGTTACCCAGAATCCCTTGCAAACATAAAGAATTGTCAAAAAAACACATTTTCCCCACATTTCTGTGGTGGAAAGTTCTGGAATCTGCGTGGATCCACAGATTTCCACCCACCCCGCGTCCCCCAAAGTCTTACGAGAAAAATGGTACCTCACTTGTGTGGGTCGGCCTAGTGCCTGCGACAGGAAACAGCGCAAAACTCAACGTGGTCACACCTCAATTTTGCAGTGAAAAATGACCCTTTTTTGGCAAAGTGCCTAGCTGTAGTTTTTGAACCCTACCTCTGCCGGCACCTAGGGAAACCTAGCAAACCTATACATTTTTGAAAACTAGACACCCAGGGGAATCCAGGATGGGGTGACTTGACTGCCTCCCACCAGGTTCTGTTACCCAGATTCCCTTGCAAACATAAAAAACTGTCAAAAAAACACATTTTCCCCACATTTCTGTGGTGGAAAGTTCTGGAATCTGCGTGGATCCACAAATTTCCACCCACCCCGCGTCCCCCAAAGTCTTATGAGAAAAATGGTACCTCACTTGTGTGGGTCGGCCTAGTGCCTGCGACAGGAAACGGCGCAAAGCGCAACGTGGTCACACCTCAATTTCGCAGTGAAAAATGACCCTTTTTGGCAAAGTGCCTAGCTGTAGTTTTTGAACCCTACCTCTGCCGGCACCTAGGGAAACCTAGCAAACCTATACATTTTTGAAAACTAGACACCCAGGGGAATCCAGGATGGGGTGACTTGACTGCCTCCCACCAGGTTATGTTACCCAGAATCCCTTGCAAACATAAAAAATTGTCAAAAAAACACATTTTCCCCACATTTCTGTGGTGGAAAGTTCTGGAATCTGCGTGGATCCACAAATTTCCACCCACCCCGTGTCCCCCAAAGTCTTACGAGAAAAATGGTACCTCACTTGTGTGGGTCGGCCTAGTGCCTGCGACAGGAAACGGCGCAAAACGCAACGCGGTCACACCTCAATTTCGCAGTGAAAAATGACCCTTTTTGGCAAAGTGCCTAGCTGTAGTTTTTGAACCCTACCTCTGCCGGCATCTAGGGAAACCTAGCAAACCTATACATTTTTGAAAACTAGACACCCAGGGGAATCCAAGATGGGGTGACTTGACTGCCTCCCACCAGGTTCTGTTACCCAGAATCCCTTGCAAACATAAAAAATTGTCCAAAAAACACATTTTCCCCACATTTCTGTGGTGGAAAGTTCTGGAATCTGCGTGGATCCACAAATTTCCACCCAGCCCACGTCCCCAAAGTCTTACGAGAAAAATGGTACCTCACTTGTGTGGGTCGGCCTAGTGCCTGCGACAGGAAACGGCGCAAAACGCAACGTGGTCACACCTCAATTTCGCAGTGAAAAATGACCCTTTTTGGCAAAGTGCCTAGCTGTAGTTTTGAACCCTACCTCTGCCGGCACCTAGGGAAACCTAGCAAACCTATACATTTTTGAAAACTAGACACCCAGGGGAATCCAGGATGGGGTGACTTGACTGCCTCCCACCAGGTTCTGTTACCCAGAATCCCTTGCAAACATAAGAAATTGTAAAAAAACACATTTTCCCCACATTTCTGTGGTGGAAAGTTCTGGAATCTGCGTGGATCCACAAATTTCCACCCACCCGCGTTCCCCAAAGTCTTACGAGAAAAATGGTACCTCACTTGTGTGGGTCGGCCTAGTGCCTGCGACAGGAAACGGCGCAAACGCAACGCGGTCCCACCTCAATTTCGCAGTGAAAAATGACCCTTTTTGGCAAAGTTCCTAGCTGTAGTTTTTGAACCCTACCTCTGCCGGCACCTAGGGAAACCTAGCAAACCTATACATTTTTAAAAACTAGACACCCAGGGGAATCCAGGATGGGGTGACTTGACTGCCTCCCACCAGGTTCTGTTACCCAGAATCCCTTGCAAACATAAAGAATTGTCAAAAAAAACACATTTTCCCCACATTTCTGTGGTGGAAAGTTCTGGAATCTGCGTGGATCCACAGATTTCCACCCACCCCGCGTCCCCCAAAGTCTTACGAGAAAAATGGTACCTCACTTGTGTGGGTCGGCCTAGTGCCTGCGACAGGAAACGGCGCAAAACTCAACGTGGTCACACCTCAATTTCGCAGTGAAAAATGACCCTTTTTTGGCAAAGTGCCTAGCTGTAGTTTTGAACCCTACCTCTGCCGGCACCTAGGGAAACCTAGCAAACCTATACATTTTTGAAAACTAGACACCCAGGGGAATCCAGGATGGGGTGACTTGACTGCCTCCCACCAGGTTCTGTTACCCAGAATCCCTTGCAAACATAAAAACTGTCAAAAAAACACATTTTCCCCACATTTCTGTGGTGGAAAGTTCTGGAATCTGCGTGGATCCACAAATTTCCACCCACCCGGGTCCCCCAAAGTCTTATGAGAAAAATGGTACCTCACTTGTGTGGGTCGGCCTAGTGCCTGCGACAGGAAACGGCGCAAAGCGCAACGTGGTCACACCTCAATTTCGCAGTGAAAAATGACCCTTTTTTGGCAAAGTGCCTAGCTGTAGTTTTGAACCCTACCTCTGCCGGCACCTAGGGAAACCTAGCAAACCTATACATTTTTGAAAACTAGACACCCAGGGGAATCCAGGATGCGGTGACTTGACTGCCTCCCACCAGGTTATGTTACCCAGAATCCCTTGCAAACATAAACAATTGTCCAAAAAAACACATTTTCCCCACATTTCTGTGGTGGAAAGTTCTGGAATCTGCGTGGATCCACAAATTTCCACCCACCCCGTGTCCCCCAAAGTCTTACGAGAAAAATGGTACCTCACTTGTGTGGGTCGGCCTAGTGCCTGCGACAGGAAACGGCGCAAAACGCAACGCGGTCACACCTCAATTTCGCAGTGAAAAATGACCCTTTTTTGGCAAAGTGCCTAGCTGTAGTTTTTGAACCCTACCTCTGCCGGCATCTAGGGAAACCTAGCAAACCTATACATTTTTGAAAACTAGACACCCAGGGGAATCCAGGATGGGGTGACTTGACTGCCTCCCACCAGGTTCTGTTACCCAGAATCCCTTGCAAACATAAAAATTGTCCAAAAAAACACATTTTCCCCACATTTCTGTGGTGGAAAGTTCTGGAATCTGCTTGGATCCACAAATTTCCACCCACCCCACGTCCCCCAAAGTCTTACGAGAAAAATGGTACCTCACTTGTGTGGGTCGGCCTAGTGCCTGCGACAGGAAACGGCGCAAAACGCAACGTGGTCACACCTCAATTTTGCAGTGAAAAATGACCCTTTTTTGGCAAAGTGCCTAGCTGTAGTTTTTGAACCCTACCTCTGCCGGCACCTAGGGAAACCTAGCAAACCTATACATTTTTGAAAACTAGACACCCAGGGAATCCAGGATGGGGTGACTTGACTGCCTCCCACCAGGTTCTGTTACCCAGAATCCCTTGCAAACATAAAAATTGTCCAAAAAAACACATTTTCCCCACATTTCTGTGGTGGAAAGTTCTGGAATCTGCGTGGATCCACAAATTTCCACCCACCCCGCGTTCCCCAAAGTCTAACGAGAAAAATGGTACCTCACTTGTGTGGGTCGGCCTAGTGCCTGCGACAGGAAACGGCGCAAAACGCAACGTGGTCACACCTCAATTTCGCAGTGAAAAATGACCCTTTTGGCAAAGTGCCTAGCTGTAGTTTTTGAACCCTACCTCTGCCGGCACCTAGGGAAACCTAGCAAACCTATACATTTTTTAAAACTAGACACCCAGGGGAATCCAGGATGGGGTGACTTGACTGCCTCCCACCAGGTTCTGTTACCCAGAATCCCTTGCAAACATAAAAATTGTCAAAAAACACATTTTCCCCACATTTCTGTGGTGGAAAGTTCTGGAATCTGCGTGGATCCACAAATTTCCACCCACCCCGCGTTCCCCAAAGTCTAACGAGAAAAATGGTACCTCACTTGTGTGGGTCGGCCTAGTGCCTGCGACAGGAAACGGCGCAAAATGCAACGTGGTCACACCTCAATTTCGCAGTGAAAAATGACCCTTTTTGGCAAAATGCCTAGCTGTAGTTTGTGAACCCTAGCTCTGCCGGCACCTAGGAAAACCTACCAAACACACACATTTCTGAAAAGTAGACACCCGGGGGCTTCCAGGGAGGTATGGCTTGCGTGGATCCCCCAACGTTTCCTTACCCAGAATCCCTGCAAACCTCACTTTTAGCTGGAAAAAATCACTTTTTCACACATTTGTGTGTGGGAAAGTGTGGCATCACTGGCCTCACACAAATTTCCTACCACCCAGCGTTCCCCCAGGTCTCCCGATAAAAATGGTGCCTCACTTGTGTGGGAGGCCCAAGTACCCGCGACAGGCAAGGGCCCACAACGTAGTGAGGCGACCTCAAAATTGCCTATGTCAAAACCACCTGGTTTTGCAAGTAGGAGTCACCTGGGTTTTGGCCCGTGCTCGGCGGCCATCTAGGGAAACCTACCAAACCCACCATTTCTGAAAAGTAGACACCCGGGGGCTTCCAGGGAGGTATGGCTTGCGTGGATCCCCCAACGTTTCCTTACCCAGAATCCCTTACAAACCTCATTTTTAGCTGAAAAAATCACTTTTTCACACATTTGTGTGTGGGAAAGTGTGGCATCACTGGCCTCACACAAATTTCCTACCACCCAGCGTTCCCCCAGGTCTCCCAATAAAAATGGTGCCTCACTTGTGGGAGGCCCAAGTACCGCGACAGGCAAGGGCCCACAGCGTAGTGAGCGACCTCAAAATTGCCTATCTCAAAACCACCTGGTTTTGCATGGGAGTCACCTGGGTTTTGGCCCTGTGCTCGGCGGCCATCTAGGAAACCTACCAAACCCACACATTTCTGAAAAGTAGACACCGGGGGCTTCCAGGGAGGTATGGCTTGCGTGGATCCCCCAACGTTTCCTTACCAGAATCCCTGCAAACCTCACTTTTAGCTGAAAAAATCACTTTTTCACACATTTTAGTGTGGGAAAGTGTGGCATCACTGGCCTCACACAAATTTCCTACCACCCAGCGTTCCCCAGGTCTCCCGATAAAAATGGTGCCTCACTTGTGTGGGAGGCCCAAGTACCAGCGACAGGCAAGGGCCCACAACGTATTGAGGCGACCTCAAAATGGCCTTTCACAAAACCACCTGGTTTTGCAGGAGTCACCTGGGTTTTGGCCCGTGCTCGGCGGCCATCTAGGAAACCTACCAAACCCACACATTTCTGAAAAGTAGACACCCGGGGGCTTCAGGAGGTATGGCTTGCGTGGATCCCCCAAAGTTTCCTTACCCAGAATCCCTGCAAACCTCACTTTTAGCTGAAAAAATCACTTTTTCACACATTTTTGTGTGGGAAAGTGTGGCATCACTGGCCTCACACAAATTTCCTACCACCCAGCGTTCCCCAGGTCTCCCGATAAAAATGGTGCCTCACTTGTGTGGAGGCCCAAGTACCACGACAGGCAAGGGCCCACAACGTATTGAGGCGACCTCAAAATGGCCTTTCACAAAACCACCTGGTTTTGCAGGAAGTCACCTGGGTTTTTGCCGTGCTCGGCGGCCATCTAGGAAACCTACCAAACCCTCACATTTCTGAAAAGTAGACACCCGGGGCTTCCAGGAGGTATGGCTGCATGGATCCCCCAAAGTTTCCTTACCCAGAATCCCTGCAAACCTCACTTTTAGCTGAAAAAATCACTTTTTCACACATTTTTATGTGGGAAAGTGTGGCATCACTGGCCTCACACAAATTTCCTACCACCCAGCGTTCCCCAGGTCTCCGATAAAAATGGTGCCTCACTTGTGTGGGAGGTCAAGTACCTGCGACAGGCAAGGGCCCAAAACATTTTTGATAGGCAATGTTGATGTTGCCTCAAAGCGTTTTGTATCCTTGCCTGTCGCGGTACTTGGGCCTCCCACACAAGTGAGGCACCATTTTTATCGAGACCTGGGAACGCTGGTGGTAGGAAATTTGTGTGAGGCCAGTGATGCCACACTTTCCCACACAAAAATGTGTGAAAAAGTGATTTTTCAGCTAAAAGTGAGGTTTGCAGGGGATTCTGGGTAAGGAAACGTTGGGGGATCCACGCAAGCCATACCTCCCTGTAAGCCCCGGGTGTCTACTTTCAGAAATGTGTGGGTTTGGTAGGTTTCCCAGATGGCCGCCGAGCACGGGCCAAAACCCAGGTGACTCCCTTGCAAAACCAGGTGGTTTTGAGATAGGCAATTTTGAGGTCAGCCTCACTACGTTGTGGGCCCTGCCTGTCGCGGTACTTGGGCCTCCCACACAAGTGAGGCACCATTTTATCGGGAGACCTGGGGAACGCTGGGTGGTAGGAAATTTGTGTGAGGCCAGTGATGCCACACTTTCCCACACAAAATGTGTGAAAAAGTGATTTTTTCAGCTAAAAGTGAGGTTTGCAGGGGATTCTGGTAAGGAAACGTTGGGGATCCACGCAAGCCATACCTCCCTGGAAGCCCCGGGTGTCTACTTTTCAGAAATGTGGGTTTGGTAGGTTTCCTAGATGGCCGCCGAGCACAGGGCCAAAACCCAGGTGACTTCCCTTGCAAAACCAGGTGGTTTTGTGAAAGGCCATTTTGAGGTCGCCTCAATACGTTGTGGGCACTTGCCTGTCGCGGGTACTTGGGCCTCCCACACAAGTGAGGCACCATTTTTATCGGGAGACCTGGGGGAACGCTGGGTGGTAGGAAATTTGTGTGAGGCCAGTGATGCCACACTTTCCCACACAAAATGTGTGAAAAAGTGATTTTTTCAGCTAAAAGTGAGGTTTGCAGGGATTCTGGGTAAGGAAACGTTGGGGGATCCACGCAAGCCATACCTCCTGGAAGCCCCGGGTGTCTACTTTTCAGAAATGTGTGGGTTTGGTAGGTTTCCCAGATGGCCGCCGAGCACGGGGCCAAAACCCAGGTGACTCCCTTGCAAAACCAGGTGGTTTTGTGAAAGGCCATTTTGAGGTCGCCTCAATACGTTGTGGGCCCTTGCCTGTCGCGGGTACTTGGGCCTCCCACACAAGTGAGGCACCATTTTTATCGGGAGACCTGGGGAACGCTGGGTGGTAGGAAATTTGTGTGAGGCCAGTGATGCCACACTTTCCACACAAAAATGTGTGAAAAAAGTGATTTTTTCAGCTAAAAGTGAGGTTTGCAGGGATTCTGGGTAGGAAACGCTGGGGGATCCACGCAAGCCATACCTCCCTGGAAGCCCCCGGGTGTCTACTTTTCAGAAATGTGTGGGTTTGGTAGGTTTCCTATGTGGCCGCCAAGCCCGGGCCAAAACCCAGGTGACCCCTTGCAAAACCAGGTCATAATGAGATAATGTGTTGTTTATTTCTGCAGCGTGAAAATGTTGGCACAATATTGCAAGGAAAATGTGACAGACATTTTGAGGTTTGCAGGACATTGTGGGTACCATAACTTGTTGGGATCCACAAGAGAGATATCACCATGTACTCCCATGGGTGTTTCGTTTACGACAATATCTACAGTTGGTAGGTTATTCTTAGACGGAATGTACACCTTGGCAGACAGACTAAAAAGACAAGGATTACTGCACAGCCATCTATTCCTCAAGCACACACACATACTGGTTGGATTTGGCACGAGGGTGAGTGATGGTTCAGTATATACAATTGTATTAACAAGTGATTTCACAAAAATGAAATGCACTGTTAATAATTGAAAGGACGAGAAACTGAACCATTGACTCACAGCTCGTGAGCTGTAAAGCCACGACAAGGCACCAACCTCTTTACAGGCCATTCATACACCTTTCATACGTGTGACAAATACAAAACCATTCACACCACCAGCCGCGGGCCCATCACATTACAACACTCACACCAGCAGACAGCGCCATTCAAGGGCCCATCACTTTCACACGCCCACATTCCTAAC
>CAWUFW010024882.1:0-53359 GCA_963921515.1 Calotriton arnoldi | reverse complement strand
AACCAGGGAGCTTCATAAAATGGCACCCAACGCAGAGCTGAGACCCGGAGCCTGACGGGCCGGACAATTACGGAGAGGCCGTCAGAGATACGCGGCTCAATACTGAGGCACACTCACCCCCCATCTGGAGCTCCACACCGGGAACACTGAAGCAGGGCAGCATCGGCGACGCAGCGGAGATCTCCATGGAGGAGCAGCGGACGCGCCTCCGGCAACGCGCGAATGGCTGAGAGAGGCCCTTGCAGTGCCGGGTGAGTCGGGGGAAGAGATGCGGCCGCAAGGTGGGGAAGCAGACTAATGAGGCCCAGGCAGACGGCACTTGGCGGGCATTGAGCCCAGAAGTACTGCACTCACTGTCAAACGGTCTTTGGTCCCTGTAAGTGAGCCTGCCTGACCCTAAGATGGTGGCCAGGAAGACACAGAGACCCGTGATGGCAAATAAGGGCTGCACTGGGAGACTGTGACACTCCTATTAATTAACTCAGCACCATAACGGCGTATGGACACACAAGCACTGCTGCGCCCCTGAAGAACCACGCAGGGTAATAACAGCCCCCGAAAATAATTCCCCGGCAATAGCAGTTGGAGCATGAGGGACTGGTGAGTCAACCCCCTGGGATGGGCACTCTATCAACTCGAGGAGCTAGCACCAGCTTTGTTTAATATCGACGCCTCTCCAGGGGGAGGAGAGGAGATACCCCACACAGTGGGCCACTTAGACTGCTGCAAACCCAGAGAGTGCCGTGGTGGCTGCATCTATGCCGCCGAAAAAGGCGCCAAGTAAAGTATCCAGCTTCTTCCCACCTGCAGAGAAAAGACAGGCGTCGGAACACGCGGACCTGGGGGAACCATGGCCCTCACAAAAGAAGACTTACTAGCGTACCTCAGGGACTTTAAAACAGAGCTACGAACAGAACTCAGCCAAGATATTAAGGACTCCATCGAACACCTTAAAACAGAACTGCACTGCCGTCTGACCGCGCTTCAACAAGACGTCGAGTTCGTGGGCGTGAGGGTGGTCGATCTGGAAACACAAACTCAGGAAATAGATAAGAGATCAGCAGACACGCAAGACAAATTACGGGAGCTGCAAGACCAATTATACCAAGCCCAATTGAAATCCGAAGACTTGGAAAACAGAGCACGCCGCAACAACATACGAATTCGGAATTTGGAAGAGGGGGCTGAAGGATCGGATCTCGAGGCTTTTCTTGATGGTCTCTTCACAGAGATCGTGAGCCCACAGTCGATCAAGATTAAGCTGGAACGGGCACACCGAGTAGGGGGTCCACCGACGGGAGAGCGACGCCGGACGCGAGATATTCTCGCGAAGTTTCACTCCTTCAAGGTGAAAGAAATGATTCTGCAAGCAGCCCGGAGGAAGAATGTCATTTCATTCCAAGGGTACAAATGCAGTATATATCAAGACCTGGCGCCAGCGACCTTGGCGCGGCAGCAGCAATTCCGACCTCTCACGACGAAACTGCGGGAAGACCGTGTGAAATATAGATGGACCTATCCATTTGGCCTGAGTTTTGAACACAACAACAAAATGAGACACATCACCGAGCTGAATGAGGGGCTGAGACTGCTGGGCTTGCCGCCAGTCGAGGTTGAGAAAGAACAAGATCTGTCCACACGACCAGATCGAGGCGGCACAAATAAATCACAGTGGTCTACAAGCTCAAAGGGCGGACACAAGTGATGACCCAATGATAGGGTATGACGCCCAGGAATCATGGAGGTCCAATACCCGAACCATCCCAAGAGGAGATCAGTCACGCTGGATGGGGACCACACAAGGACCAAAGACAACAATTACAGCCGAGGACACGGCCATACTGGATCAGACGCTCGCCGAGGGCCTCATACTGGCGAACTCTTCGAAAATTTGGGACAGACGAGGAAAGGCCACCAGAGACCTATTGATCTCCAGGGAAGGACAGACATTTCCGTGTGAGGTGCAGACTCCTACTTACTCGGAGACTTGAATGGGCGGGCTCCGCCCTGCTCATGACGGCCTCGCCATAGAGGCGACCATGTTCTCTTTCAAAGTCTCGAGAGGGGCGCGGAGGGGAACTCCGGCTGCGCCTTCCACCAACGTGTTCAGGCGGGTGGTAGCACCCGCGACCGGAGTCCGATCATCACTCCGATGTGAGCGGACGTTGGTAATGTTGGGGGTTTTTTTTTGTTTGTTGGGAGGGGGAGGCTTTTCGGGTCGGGTGGCGGCTTGGTAGGAACTTTTACCGCAGACACATTCTAGTTCTTACGCTCACATCACGACAGACACAATGGAGTAGACCCATGATGCTAGTCATGGGGGGAGGGAATCTGGACTTGACAAGGGGAGACAAGAGACAGAGGGAGGGGGCATCTATGGAAGGATGGTGCTTACGATAGGGTCATGGAACGTTAGGGGACTCAACTCCCCACAGAAACGACAAAAAGTATGGAAATATGTTATAGACCATCACTTCGACATTGTAGCTCTCCAGGAGACGCATCTCCAAAGTGCGGAGGAAACTAGGCTTAGACAAACAATATCCCCTCATATATAGATCCTCAGCACTCACTAAACAGCGTGGAGTTTCTCTCCTATTCCATAGTACAATAAAATTCCAACCGTCAGCTATCCAGTCTGACAAAGGTTGGTCATGGTCAAGGGATTTTTAAAGGGTAGACTGTGCACCTTCATTGCAACGTATGCACCTAATACAGGTCAAACAGTCTTTTTTAAGTACAGTCCTAGATAAAATAAGTGGATTCGCGGAGGGGCCAACAATTCTACTAGGTGACTTTAATCTCACGTGGCAAGCAGACTTAGATAGCACCCAACCACATTGAATAGGAACCAACTCCTTCTCCGCAGAAATTAAGCAGAAAATACACGACATAGGCCTCCGAGATGCCTGGCGTACACTTTATCCACAAACTAGAGATTACACCTTCTACTCTCATGTACATCTTACATACTCCCGCCTTGACTACATTTTTATTAGCCAGAACCTGATAGGCTCTCTTCAAGAGGCTAAGATTTTCCCCCTCTCCATTTCGGACCACTGCCCAGTCTCGATCTGCTTGAAATGGAATGGAGCCAAGTCCACGACACCAAAGTGGTATTTTCCAATCTCCCTTACAAGAGACAGAGTGCTACGAACTGAATTGCGGGAAGCGATTACTGCCTTTTTCAATTTAAATACACCTGGAGACACGTCAGTATTTAATAACTGGGACGCTTTTAAAGCAGTAACACGGGGGAAATGCATAGAACTTAACTGCACCTTAAACAAACAGAGGGCGAAGGAAAGAGAAGACTTAGAGGCAGCCCTGGAAACTGCCGAAAGAGACCATAAGAACAAACCCACTAGAGGCTCTCTACGCACTCTTACGGCCTTGCGGGGCAAACTCAAGGCAATATACAACAACAGAGCAGAATACACGCTGTTGAAACTACGCCAAGTCTCTTATTCCCAGGGCAACAAAATCGGCAAACACCTAGCCAGACAATTGGAAGAGAAACGCGAAAGGGAATATTTTGGTGGTATACAAGACGCAGAGGGTAGAATGGTCCACACGGACACGGGGAAGGCGGAGGTGTTTGGAACCTTTTACAAGACACTCTACACTGGGGAACCAAGGGACATAGAGCAGCAAACTAGATACCTCCAGGCATTACAACTCCCGCAAGTCCCCTGAGACGGGAACGAAACACTTACGGCCCCCATTACACAAGAGGAAGTGGGGGCAGCCATTAAGGCACTCAAAATCCACAAGGCCCCTGGTCCTGATGGCCTGATGGCTGACTTTTATAAGACCTTCGCCCCGGACCTTATACCGCACCTCACGCATCTTTTTAACACAATGGCAGAGGAGGGGGGGGTTACCCCATCGATGGCCGAAGCAGTGATTACTGTCATCCCTAAACCCGGGAAAAATGTTCACCTGTGCCCCTCATATCGCCCCATCGCTCTTTTGAATTTAGACGCGAAGCTATACTCAGCGATTCTAGCGGCTTGATTGAATGACTTGATGCCGGACTTAGTCCACCCTGATCAATCAGGCTTCATAAAAGGTCGGCAGACCCATGATAACATCCGACGCACTGTGCACCTTATTGAGAAAGTCACCAAACGCAAGATACCAGCGGTCCTTGTGGGGTTGGATGCCGAGAAGGCTTTTGACAGGGTGGACTGGTCATTCCTTTTTAGCACTCTCGCACACTTTGGCTTCGCGGATAAATTCATTAACATGGTCAGGGCCAATTATACACAACCCCAATCTAGAGTACAGGTGAATGGGACCCTTTCGGCTCCCTTCCCCCTTACGAGGGGGACTAGACAGGGATGTCTGTTGTCGCCCCTATTGTTTGCTCTAAGCATCGAACCTTTGGCGATGGCCATTCGGGAGTCCCCGATGATTAAAGGAATACCCTTTGGAGCTGATTCCCACAAAATATCGCTCTTCGCAGACGATGTACTGTTGTCACTTGGGGAACCAGCCATCTCTCTCCCCGCACTGCAATCCGAACTGATGAGATTTGAAGCGGTCGCAGGGTTTAAAGTTAACCTGAACAAATCTTATACACTTAATCTCACAGTCCCGGCGGAAGAGGCCAATGAGCTGCAGGCAAGCACTCAACTCCAATGGACTACTCAGTCTTTGCAATACTTGGGGATACAGCTGACGCCACGAGTAGCGGGGTTCTACAAAGCCAACTTCCCATCCTCTCTCCTTCAACTACAAAAAGACCTTACACGCTGGAAACCTCTTTTTATCTCATGGCTTGGTCGCATACACGCGGTAAAGATGACAGTACTCCCCAAACCTTTATACCTATTCCAGGCACTCCCTATCGAACTTGATAAAGCTTTCCTTCCTAAGATAAAATCCCTGATCACGTGGTTTATTTGGCAAGGGGGGAGGGCGTGACTATCCTTCTCATTGCTGAAGCGACCAAGAACCGAGGGAGGGGTGGGACTGCCAGACTTTGGCCTTTACTATAAAGCAGCCCAATTACGTGTGGTGACGGAATGGTCCAAACGGGAGTCAGAGAAACACTGGCTCCACATGGACCGTGCCATTGTGGGGAGAACCATCTGGGATCTCCTGTGGAAACCCAAGAAAGGCCCGCCCGAGAACGCCTATATCAGCACCCCCACACGCACTACTCTGAAAGTATGGGACTCTATTTCTGGGAACACACAGTGGACCACATTCCCCTCACCCTATACCCCAATACATTTTAATCCAGCCTTCCCTCCGGCACTCCACGAAGGACCCTTTACTCCATGGAAAGAAGGGGGCTGTCTAACATTATCCCATTTATTTCATAACTATGACATGCTTACTTTCGCCAATTGCAGGAGGGAGTTCCACCTAGAACAGGCCGAGCATTTTCACTATCTACAGCTCAGACACTGGGCCCTTACCCCCACATACGCGACGCAGCTACGAGAGAGAAGACGGGGTTTGAAAAGTTTATACTAAAAGTAGATTCTATGAGAGGTGTGATTTCGTTTCTGTACAACTTGCTACTCTCCTCCATACACTCCCAGCGACCACGATACATGGCAATGTGGGAAGGGGTAATACAAAGAGACATACTGGACAGGGAGTGGACCGGACTCTGGTCTGACATTACAAAATTTAACCACTCACTAGAACTCCGGGAAGCACACCTCAAGACACTGGTAGATTGGTACATGTACCCCACCAAACTCAAGAGAATCTTTCCAAACTCCTCAGATCAATGTTGGAGGGGCTGTGGGCTACTGGGCGACTTCCAACACATATGGTGGGACTGCTCCACGATCAAACCTTTCTGGGAGGAAATCCTAGCCCAAATTAAAAGCATGTTGGGATACCCTATATCGACCTCCATTGAGGGAATCCTTTTTGGCCTGCGAGATCCATCACTCGAGCACCAAACTAAAGCTGATAAAGCTATCACGTGGACATGCATAGGAGCTGTGAAAGTGACAATCGCGGCAGGGTGGAAGAAAAAAGCAGCCCCCGCCCTCTCTCTATGGCACTCCAGGCTCTGGGAAGATACTCTGTCTCGAGAGAATGACAGATATATTCCAGGACGATTATAAAAGTTTTGAATATAAATGGGGCCCCTTGGTTGCCTTTCTCACAAAAGGATTACCACTGGCAGTGTGTCCACCCTCAGTCAGGGGCATGCACCTCTTTCAATTCTAACTGTCTGCACATGACTAGATAGTAGAGAACACCACAATGTGTTGCCACCACCACTCATTCTGTTTGTTGGGAGGGAGGGGAGGGTTTTTTCTTTTCGGGGGGGGGGTATTCTGTTTTCTAGGGGCACCTTCCCAGTTGGAAGGGTCCAGGTTAAAACCTATCATAAAAGAAAGATGGGTTGAATGTATACATGCCTATTATGTGGAACACCCCATGCCGGTAAAAATTCAGAAACGGTACCTATCAATGGCGGTCCAACATCGTGAAGGCGTGGGCCTAGGTTATAGATGAAGGTTCAACCATGTTATAAGCACTAAGCCATACAGTGTCCAACCGATATGCACACTTCTTTGGAGAAATGGTAATGTAATGTCTGTTGAAATGCTAATAAACATATGTTTGGAAAAAAGAAAAAAAATATATATATATATATATATCGACATCCTATATTTATAATGGTAAGTACAAAAATATCGAAAAAAGTTTAAAAAATAAATAAACCAAAAGTGAATAACTTTTTATACACACTATTTCAAGGTCTTATCTTGGTGATATTAGTTTGACTCCTGAATGGATGAATGGTATAAGTTTAGAATTAGAGTTTGAGTGTGAATTAACCCAAAGGGAAATCTCTTATTGGACTTGCAGTCATTTTGGTGCCCTGTCCCTTTGGTCTGAGGAGGGACTGTGCTGTTGGGGAGGGATCCAGATGTTTTTTGGGGGACACTTCTTTCGGATTTTTTTTTTGCAGATTTATATAGCCCGAACTCGACCCGAAGGTATTGGAGCGCTTTACATAAGCACCGGTTACGATACACAAGGACACATTCTTGGTTTTTTTGGTAGGCATGGGGAGATTAAGTGATTTGCCCAGAATCACAGGCTGTGGAGTCGACCCCGAGACTCGAACCTTGGTTTCCCAGCTCCAAAGTCAGCAGTCTAGCCGTCAGACCACATCCAGCGACGGCAGCAGCGGGCTTGGGGTGGAATTGGGGTCAGATTTGTCAGATTGGTAGGTGGAGGTTGCGGTGCTGCGAATGCTACATTAAGAAATATAAGGGGTTCTTGTTCCAGTGCTGGGGTGGTTGTGGGGGTAAGTAGGGGAGGCCAGACCTAATTTCTTTTTTCTTGTAATGCGGGATGTGTGAGCGGGCCCGGATCCAAGACGGTGACTTGGATCATGGGACATTTGTTTGTGCATTGGGCGGCAAAGTATGCTGACCAACAAATATACGGACGGAACCTGAGACTGCACAGCAGCCGGTACGAGGTGCTATGGTGGGGTAAAGGGGGAATGCGCTGGGGTGGTTGCCTTGGTTGCTGAAGCTGGTTCCACAGAGGGGTTGTCCCAACATGCTCTTGATTCACCTAGGGGGAAATGATTTAATTTATTTTTTTATTTAAAAGGTTTTGTATAGCGCGAAGATGACCCAAGAGGGTATCAGAGCGCGTTACAGAGAGATGAGAAACCTATAAGGGGAGGCAATCGTGGCAGAACATAGCAATAGACAAAAATAACAATAGTTACGTAACAACATAATCATGGGCAAAAGAATTAGGCAGTAAAATAGGGTGAAAGAGTCATCGTGACTGTAGATGAGGAGTAGCCGATCGATGGGCTAGGAAGGACCCATCCGTATCCGGTTGAAGTGACTCAGGACCCCGGCTAAACTTCAGGACAGGCAAGTGTTCATCAGTAGCGCATTCATTTCCTTTTTGAAGGACACTGTTGATGGAATCAGTCTCATTTCCGTAGGCAGGGAGTTCCAAATTCTTGGGGCGATTCCTGAGAAGGAACGGTTATAAGTTTTCATTTTTTTGAATTTTTTCAGTTTAAGTAACAGGGTGCTGGAGCTCCTGGAGGTACGGGCACCACCCGACAACTCAAGTTTTTTTGTGAGGTAGAGAGGTGTGTTGAAGTGAAGGGCTTTGTGGGTCATGCAGGCAAGTTTTAGGTGTATCCTTGCTTCGAAAGGTAACTAATTAAGAGATTTCAAGTCGGGGGAGATGTGATTGCTCTTCTTGGAACCTGTGATGAGCCTGGCGGCCGCATTCAAAGTGGCTCTGAGGGGGACCAGTCTGTACCTTGGAAGACCGCAAAGTGTTGCACTGCCATATTCCAGCCGTGAGATGACTAATGCTTGTACTGCGGACTTGAAGTCATCAGGGGGAAGGAAAGGTTTTAGTTTCCTTAGAATGCTCAGTTTGAAGTTCGCTCCTTTGGTAGATGTGCTGATTTGATCCTGCATGTTCAAGTTCCTATCCAACACTATTCCCAGGGATTTCGTAGAGTCTATGATATGTGGTGTGCAGTTGAGAGCGGAAAGATTTTTCATATATTCCTCAATGATGGGGGCTTGCTTGGGCGGGGAAATAAGGAAAAATTCTGTTTTGAGGACGTTCAGTTTGAGATGGTTGAAGGTTAGCCAGTTAAGGGTTTTGTGTAAGGTTCAGTTGAGTGTCTTGATATCATCAGGCTAGGAGATTTTCATGTACAACTGGGTGTCATCTGCATACATGTGGTATTGGATGTTAGATGCTTTGAGGATTTCAGTGAGGGGTTCAATGAATAGGTTAAAAAGTGTGGGTGAAAGAGAGGAGCCTTGGGGCACCCCCAGGGTGCAAGGACTGGGCTGGGAGAGGGATTGATTGGATTTAATTCTCTGTGTTCTGTTATGGAGAAAGGAGGCAAACCATTTTAGTACTGAGCCAGAGAGCCCCATCCTATGCTCTAGAAGGCTCAGGAGATTGTCATGTTTGACCGTATCAAAGGCTGATGAGAGGTCGAGTAGGATTAATAGGTAGGATTCCTTCCGGTCGAGCAGTGTAAGAGCGTCATCAACTATATGAGTGATGGCTGTTTCGGTGCTGTGGCCTTGACGGAAGCCCGATTGGAATTGATCTAGTAACTGGAATTCCTCAATGTGGTTACATAGTACCTGTACACATTTCTCAATTAGCTTTGCCAGTGTAGGGGTGTTTGTGATTGGTCGGAAGTTATTCAGATCCTCAGGGTCAGCCGTAGGTTTTTTGAGAATGGGGACAACTAGCCCGGACTTTAGGCAGTCAGGGATCTCACCTTGAAGTAGGGAGGCATTAACAATCTTGGTCCAGAGCGGAACTAGAGGCCTTATCATTTCTTTAAGGAAATATGAGGGAAGGGGATCGTTGAAGTGATTTGAGGGTTTCAGGGTAGAGAGAATGTTGAGAATGGATGTGTCATTGAAGGTTGAGAATTGATTCCAATGAGCATTGTTTTTAGGGGTGTGGTAGGTAGGAAGAAGGGACTGGGGAGTTAGGTGGGTGTCTGGTAAGGATGGTAACTCGAGCAGGGCAGACCTTAGATCAGATTCAATTTTGTTGGATTTTCCAAGGAAGAAGGCGGCAAAGTCCTCGCAATTAGGTTGGGAACTGGCGGTGATTGGCGATTGAGGGGGTGTGTTGTTGGATTGATTTGGTGCAATTATCTGGATTGACTTTGTTACAGTATATGCAGCGTGATCTGGAGGCAATTAAAAGGAACTTTGCCGGGACTTGCATAGTGTGGACTGAATTGGTGCCACCTTGGTTTTGGAGGGGGGCTCTGAGACATGCAGCAAAGCTCGACGCAAGCTCAACAAAGCTATGAGGGTTTTTTGAGACAACAGGAGCATCACGCTGATCTCGCATAGGGGCATAAAAGAGGAAGAAGTTTGTCTTTTTCAGGATGACAGTGTGCACCTTTCACGAATTGGGAATGCTTATTATATGATGGAATTGCGAGATGTGGATAGCTACTTATGGAATGAGAACATCTGGTGCAAGAGAGATTCCCGTTGAAAGTGATGTCTGGAATTGGTCTGGGGGGCAGAAATATGCCCTCTGGGATTTTTCTGGGAAAACAAGGTATGATGGCTTGATGGATTGAAAGGTGGTGTGAGTGCTCACGGGATATATGGGGAGGTTCGTAAATGCAAAGTTAATGTTATATGTTGATTAAAAGTTCAAAAAGTTGTGTAACCGTGTCCTAATAAATGGCCTTTTAAGCTAAACTATGGTCATGGTGTGTTTGTTGTGGCACGATGTGTTTCATGTGAGTCACCTGTTCAAATAATGGGAGGGATAACTCACATGTAACATGTCTGTTTTGGATAAATTCAGTATCATTTAAATGGGTAATATCACCTGTTATTTACAGCTGTGAAAAATTGAGAAAGAAAAATCGTTTATAAGTCTTTTTACTAATATTAGTACAAAGCACTTGATGAGGACAAGGCAGGGGGTACATTTGGGTACTTTGTGAGTAAAAGCTTACAATAAAACCGCCATAAGCGGTACACTCTGGGCCAGATTAATCAAAAGGCATTGCACTAGCACAATTTCTCAAAGAATTATGCAAATCAGCGCTTTGCCTTGAACTGGGATTTAATTTCTTGATTTGCACTAGAATGTAGCCATAAAGTAACACAAAGTCACTACTGTGATCTACTTTGCTTCAAGGGTCAACCTATTAGTGGAACATGTGCGCTCCCATGCCACCAACCAGGTTTTTGGCACAAAGCCTATCTACTAAATAAGGTAGACGGGTTTTGCACCAAAAATGTACCCCTCCTCAAGGCAAGCATTACACTTAAGAAAAGTTTTCCTGTCTCAAAACTTTTTAAAGTTGTGTGTGTGCTGTAATGTTGCCTCATTTCTTCTACATCACCTATTTCTGTTTACCTCATACCTACTGTTGTGTAGTTCCTATACACCTATATAGGATCTGCGCGTTTAGACAACATACACTATAGGATTGGTGTCAGACTGATTCTAGACACCCCTACCGGGTATGTTAGCCTGTATACCATCTAGCTCACAGTGCCACTAGAAACTCATCTTACCAAGGAGAGAATAGTTCTTGGCAACTATCGAACATGACAACCCTGTCCCATCAGGGATCTTGGAAACAGTGTACTACCTTTCGCTCAGTCACTCGTGCTCACAGAGAGAAACACAGAATAAACGGTGGGGATGTTTTTCAATAAGCATTTATTGAACCAGCGTCATTCGAGTGTAAAATAGGTGTTCTGAAACAACCATTAGACAGTAACAGATATAAATTATTATAAGCACTAACAGAGTAAAAGGATGGTAGATTTCTACCATCGTGCTAAAACAATTAATAGAGGCA
The DNA here is from genome assembly GCA_963921515.1 of Calotriton arnoldi. Taxonomy (NCBI): domain Eukaryota; kingdom Metazoa; phylum Chordata; class Amphibia; order Caudata; family Salamandridae; genus Calotriton; species Calotriton arnoldi. The sequence goes on along the minus strand of CAWUFW010024882.1, from coordinate 42,006 downwards.
AGTATATAAAATACATGACAGTAAAATGCGCACTCCTACGATGCGACCCTAACTAGATGTACCTAAGTGTACCTAGCATGTATGTGGGTGTATAGCCAAGAATCCCTCTAGGATAAAGTTGACCCCATTACCTGAAGTGAGAGACTGTGGGACTCCGTCTTGGTCTTGAGATGGACACCCCGCAAGGGATGTCAGACCATGTTGAGCTGGAGTGTCTGCAGGCAGGAACCTCAGCGTCTCGCGTCAGTGTGTCGGCATGAAAGTCCTTTTCTCCTCTGACTACCACAGCAAGATATGGTGTATATATACCCAAAGTGGTACCCCCTGGGGATATACCTTGCTGTGTCATGTCGGACTAGGATGACGGAAGGAATGACCCTTATACATAGTTATTATGCAGGAGATGGTAGGCCTGCTGTCCTGCTGCGATTCCAAGAATCCTCATGCATAATGAATGAGGCTTAAGCTTTTCGGAGAAAACCCCATGCCATTTTTGGACATTACCGTAACTAGGTAAAAGGTCAGTACTAAGAACCGTTATGAAGTGTAATGGTAGGGGAGAATATAGGTGAAAGATTAAGTGACTACCTGAGCCTATATTGGGGTACCTATATGGAAAATATCACCCACTCCTCATCCGACTGGACGACATACTAAAAATTCTACGTACTGCTAAACGTGGTACGCAACTATTAATAAGTCCATAAAAAATAGAACTTAAAAACGTAAAATTGTGCATGCGATAGAAGTCTGTACTAAATAAGTTTGTATATATAGTCCGAACAATAAGAGACTGAAAGCCATGCAGTTTAGCAAAAGGTTATTTTGTTTAAAATTCCAAATTTTGGTTGTTTTTGAAAAGGCCGAATTTTCCCAGCACACGACGAGCCAAATGTTTGTGTCCTTTCTCTATCTCATCTATGTACTCCCTTCTTTAACTACCTCGCCTCTCTCAATACACCTCTCTGTACCCTACCCTTCTCGAGCTCTCTTATGACTTAACCTTTCGCTCAACCACTCTCTGTGTCTATGTTTACATCTCTACCCCTCTTTATAGATCAGCCTTGCCTCTGCACCTCTCTGCTGTTTCTATCTCACCTCCATGTTTACATCCTCCATCTTCTTCACCTCTCACTCTTTACTACACCTCTCTGTCTCCCTCTTAGTCTTACTCGAACTCGCCTCTCTATACAGCTTGCCCAGCCCTCTACCTTACTACTATCTACCTCATCTCTTGCTTTACCTCATTTATCTACCTCACATTTCTCGTTACCTCATTACTCTCTACCCTCATTTCACCCTCCATCTCTTTTTGACTACATTTCGTTTCAATTTACCTCAACCTTCATTCGCAGCATAAACTTTCCACCTTCCCTCTTTCTGCTCATTTCCTCTCGCTCACCTTTCTCACAACCTTACTATTTTCTTGCTACCTCTTTTGCTATATCTACCCCTTTAGCTATTTCATTACCTCCTCTCTCTATCCCCTTAGACCTCCTTCTCTATTTAATCCATCCTTCCTACCTCATCTCTTTCGACCTCTCTAAATCTGTCTACATCACCTCTCTGTCTCTGTCCTGCTTTCTGCCTCACAACTCTCTCTCTACCTCACCCTTTCTACATCTGTATCAACCTCACTTTCCTTTCTCTCCCTCACCTCTGTCTCTCTACTTCAACTCTTTTTCTCTACAACTCCTCCCTGTTTCTACCATGTGCTCTTCTTACTCAATTTTTCAATCGGACCAGCTAGTTTCTTTTCCCGGCCTGTCTTTCTATACCACTTCTCATTATGCTCCTATCTCAACCTCACCATTATGTCTAACTTCCTTGCATATCTCCTTATATTTTTCACTCCCTCAGCTCATTACCTAGCTAACTATCCCTTTCCCTGTCTTTACCATATTCTTTCTACCTACCTTACCTCTCTTTTTATGCCTCACCCTTGGCGTAACCCTCCTCTCCCAGTCTTTCTACATTTCCTTCTCCCTATCTGTACCTCTTTTACCCTACTATAAAACAATACCTATGTCTCTACCTACTCCTTCCTCTTTCTACTTCTCTGTGTTTTTTTCTGGCCACCTCACCTTTCTCTCTTTAAGTTACGTCTCTCCCTACCTCATCTATATCTCTACTTCATATATTTCTGTATTTCCCTTCTACGTTTTACTTCACTTCCATCACTGCACCATTCACTTTACCTTTCCTTCCTTCTACTGTCTCCTGCCCACTCCAATTGCTCCACGTCAGGAGAAATGGAGGTCATTATCTAGCAAGAGAAGAGTACCCATAGAAAGAGGGGAAAATGTAAAAAGCAGGGAAGAAGAATTAAAGAGAAAATTGTCAGATTCAAAAAGATGGAATGTGAAAATAATCAGAGCAATGCTTGGATCTTCACTTTTACATTAAAGCGAATTGTGAAGAGATGTTATTTTTGATTACTAATATTCAGCAATTAAAGCTACAATTTTAAGTTCTATTTGCTTTTTATTTTGATATTATTCTCCAGACACACTGAACATCCCCCAAGATACCATTACTTTATCTCTGCTGCAATATAAGGAACACACTGGCTAGACACTGAAATCCACATAGAATATTGTTGTAGCATTCTAGATTGAAGGGCAAAAAGAAATGGCTTTATCAGTGTTTGTTCAAGCTTTCCTTTAGTACTCTTTTTGAAAGATTAACATGTAACTCAGTATTGTTTGACATCACAAAGGCTTAAATTGGCTGGAAATAGGTAACGAAGTCAAAGTTGTTACTAACAGGGACCCCAAAATATATATTGTGCCTCCACAAATGTTTACCATTGCTTTGTGCTGTTTGCAGAATGCCAGGGGTCCCTACATAAGACCACCCTTTATGACTGTCAATTGTCATGAAATTAGAGGTTTCATGTTAAACAATTCATATTCATTGAAATGCACCACAGTATAAATGTAGACAGAATATGAGAACATTAATGGCATAATTAAAAGTGCTAAATTTGTGACATTAAATAATTCCAGTGAGAAGAATGGGACATGTCACTTCTTTCCTCCTATTCCTATGAATGTCTGTGAATACTAGAATGTCCTAAACCTACACTGGCACATAGGTGTAGATCTGCCAACAAAGATTTGGGACTTTTTTTGTGAATTGCACCCAAAGTGGATTTGTTTTCTTTGGAAATTTGTGCTTGCTAGAATTTTGCTGAGGTTTCATAAAATGGGCTGAAACTCGGAAGCATAGTTGTAATAGTTTGTACAAACTGTACTAATTGCATACTAAGCACCATCTTAAATAGGGATTTTAAAACATTTGTTAGTGAATAGGAAATATATAATTATTGTTTGGGACTACAATAGGAATACTATACACTTAAATGACTCATATTTTTAAAATAGATGTAGAAAGTGGGCGACTGCCACAGAAGATGTACCTTGTTGAAAACACTTAACAAATCAGAACTACTAAGCTTCTTCTCTTTGTCCTCCTTAAGCCCTTTGCAAACAGCAAAAAGTGTCTTTTTGTTTGTCAAGAGTCAGGGTTCAAAGACATTGTTCCATAGGACAGAATGGTGAATTAAGAGACTACATCTATTGTAAACAATGACCATGTAATAGTTTCCCTCTCTGGCTAGTGTTAAACTCTTGTTGAATGAAGCTATTTTAGTCATCACTGCGGTCTAGCTTGGTTGGATCCAAGCTATATTCTTCTTTGTAAAAACTAGAGCTGTTTAGCTAATTCCTCCTCATAGATTGTGATATTTCTCTCTAATTCCATCTTTGTTCAAGCTTCCAGTTTTTGTCTGCCCCACCTGACTTCCCAAAGTATGTTTTGTAATGGAGGGAGTTATTCATCCATTGCAGAATTTACATTGGCTCTTTATATCTGGCTTCTCTTTTTGTCCCTGAAGCATTGCAGAAGTTTTTATAGACAAATGTACAAACAAGTACGCCAATTACAAGCCACCGTGTAGTAGCATCTGCTACCCCTGGTTAGCAGTTCGGCACCCCTGGCACTGCCCTAGCTTACTCTGGTATCAGGGGTCATAATGACAGAAGCACTGTGTTAGACCCGTCATCCTTAGGGTTGTCTTTCCCCAGACTTTTTGCCTCTCATTTTTGTTGATTCTTTTTGTTGGCCATAGAACTTTAAGCATTTTACCACTGCTAACCAGTGCTAAAGGGCATGTGCTTCTCCCCTAAACATTGGTGTATACCTGATTGGCATATTTAATGTACTGGTAAGTCTCTTGTAAAGTGGTATACCATATACCTAGGGCCTGTAACTCAAATGCTACTAGTGGACTGCAGCACTGATTGTGCCACCCAAAGAAATAGCCTTTCAAACCTGTCTCAGTACTGCCACAGTGCCTGTGTGTGCAGTTTACTGCCACTTCGACTTGGCATTTGAAACTACTTGTCAGGCGATATAACTCCCCTTTTATTACATATAAGTCACCCCTAAGGTAGGCCCTACGTAACCCTAAGGGCAGGGTGCCATGTAAGTAAAAGGTAGGACACGTACTTTTATGTTTTACTTGTCATGGTAGTGACACAAAGAGCATATTTCTTTTTCACTACCGTGAGGCCTACCCTTCTCATAGGCCAGCATTGGGAGTTCCTTATTTCACTTTTAAGCTGTAATTCCTAATCAGAGAGGCGTAGCTTTTCATGTTTCATATCTTTGAAATGGTAATGATAAATCCTCCTTACGGTTGAAGTTGGATTTAACATTATTATTTTAGAAATACCACTTTTAGAAAGTATATATTTCTCTGCACTTACTGCTCTTTGTGCCTTACAGCCTGTCTCCAATACACGTCTGGCATGGGTGTCATCTACAGTTTGGGCATTCACTCTAGACAGCCACAAACACAGGAAGGTGAGGCTTATCTGCATTCTGAACACTCATCTGCATTCTGATGGGTCTTCCTGGGCAGGGAGGAATGGGAGGGGTTGACGTTACATGATGTGTAAGGTACATGGGTGTATACCTCAGCCAACCAGAAACCCCATTTCTAACAGTGGCTGTCTATAGGGAATGCACAAATATAGCTGTCACCCAGCCCAGCCCAGATGTGTACTGGAGACAGGCTGTCAGGCACACAGAGCAGTAAGTGCAGATTAATGTCCACTTTCTAAAAGGGGCATTTCTAAAATAGTAATGTTAAATCCAACCTCACCTGAAGTAGGATTTATGGATACCATTCCAAACATACGAAACATCAAGAAGCTACTCTTCTCTGATCAGAAATTAAAGCTTAAAAGATTATTAAGGATTTCCCAATACTACCCTATGGGAGGGGTAGGCCTCATAGTAGTGAAAACCGAAATAGGCTGTTTGTCACTATCGGGACATGTAAAGCATAAAGGTACATGTCCTACCTTTTACTTACTTATCATTAATATTATTCATTTGTAAAAGGCAACGTTTACCTGGCAGGCTTCTTGGCACTATCAGAGTTCATCAGTAAGATCAAGGCTGGGATAACCGTTTTTGTTCTTTTGAGTAGTACAGACTCTTCCCTAGATGCAAGTTTTTAGGTCCTTCCTGAAACTAAGTAGATCTCTGTTTGTTCTAAGGGAGATAGGCAGCTTATTCAAAGCTTGTGCTGCCTTGATTTGAAAAGGTCCCCCTCCTACTCTAGTTTTCCTAAACCTTGGTACATGTACAAGGTTAGCTGATGATGATCTCAGCCTTCTAGCCCGTTTGTAGTAGGTGAATTTATCCTGTAGGAGTCTGGGTCCTGGTCCATTTAAGGCTTTATGGACTATGCACATCACTTTAAAAATGCCTCTCTCTTTTACTGATAGCCAGTGGAGTTCTTTTAATGTATCTTTTGCGGAGTCAAACCATGATTTATTGTGGGCTAGTTTAGCCACCTTTACCTGTGTTCTACGGAGTCTTTTAAGCAGATAATCTGGGATTCCCAATAGGAGGGCATTACAGTAATCAATCCTGCTTAAAATTATACTCTGCACCACTAGCTTTCTTGCTGGCTGTGGAATCAAGGGAACAATTTTCCTCAAGTATTTCATAAGACCATGGCAGGTGGCCACTATCTTATTAACCTGAGCTTCCATAGAGAGTTTCATATCTATCTGAACTCCTACGTTTCACACTGACTTATCTGTAATCAGATCCACATCTTTTATCCATGGCCAGAAGTTATCTGGAAGTTGGCAGGGAACTTTATTGAGGGAGCAGCACATAACACCTTGCCCTTAGGGATACCTAGTGCCTAACTTAGGGGTGACATATAGAAAGGGGGAGTTTACGGCTTGGCAAGTAGGTTTTAAGTGCCAAGTTAAATTGGCAGTAAACTGCGCTCTCAGGCCCTGCAGTGGCAGGCCTGAGACAGGTTTGAAAGACTACTTCTGTGGGTGGCACAATCAGCGCTGTGGCCCACTAGTAGTATTTAACTTACGGGCCCTGGGAATTTAGTATACCACTTTACAAGGGACTTATAAGTGAATTAAATATGTCAATCATGTATACACCAATTATACACATGTTAAGGGAAGAAGTACATGCACTTTAGCACTGATTAGCAGTGGTGAACTGCTCAGAGTCCTAAAGCCAATAAAAAGAAGGTCAGAAAAAGAGGAGGAGATAGGCGACAATTTTGGGGTAACCCTGCAGAAAGGACAATTTCCAACAGCCACAAACACAGGAAGGTGAGGCTCATCTGCATTCTGAACACTCATCAGCATTCATCTGCATTCTGATGGATCTTCCTGGGCAGGGAGGAATGGGAAGGGGTGACACTTACACTTTAATAGGTAGTGCCCTGTCCACACACAAAGCACTGATTTACACCCCCCCCCCCCACCCCCAGATAGCCTGGCAGACAGTACTGGGTGGAATGTGATCCTTGTGCACTTTAGGGACATGCTCTGAAGACACCCCCTACATAAAAGGCACTTTTGGGTATAAATACTGGGTCTCTGACCCCCTAAAATCAGATACTTCTGGATCTTGAACTTAACCTCGGTCAGGAGGACTGCTGTGCAGCTTAAAGGACTCAACTGGACTGTTTTTCTGGAAGGACTGCTTTTCTGCTTGTTGCCCTGCTGCCTGCTTCTCCCTGACTCTGCTGAAGGAGAGCTGGACCTTCTTGCTGGGTTGCCTCCTGTTTTCTGAAGTCTTAGGGACACAAAAGACTTCCTGCAATCATGCTGGTGCTGCTAGACTCTGCCATCTGTGAGTCCTACCCTTGCCGCCTGAGGTGCCATCTCCAAGTTCTGGGCCTCACAAATGGGTTCTGCACCTGTTTTGCTACAAAACCAATGCATTGTCATCTTTGCGCCGATTGGAACTGACCCATCGCCCTTCGACGCCGACGCAGAGGCTGTTCGCCGACATCAGTTCTACAGCCTGCACGGCCCGATGACGACTATCTGTGCGGCTTGATGACGGCCCATTGTCTTCACTTCAGTGAAGCTCGACGACAACGCAGCGACCTGACTCCGTGGAAAAGATCAATGCACGAGCCCACAGCGTCGACGCTTTGCTACATCCAAGGTACTTTCTCAGAGGGCCCTGCATGGGTCCTGTAGCCGGCTTGCCCTCCATCGCGGTCACCGTGAAACTTTGGATTTGCACTGGTCCCTTGCGACCTCAAGTAACCTTTTGATTGCTTGTGACTTCTAAGCACTGTTTTTGCATTTAATCTTAAAAAATTCATATCTCGACTTCTACTGATTGCATTTTTGTTGTTCTGGTCTTATTTTGCTCAGATAAAAAGTCCCTATTTTTCTAAACCTGTGTGGAGTCTTTTTGTGGTGTATTCATTGTGGTACTGTGCGTGAGTGTTGCACAAATACTTGACACATTGTCTTTTTAGATAAGCCTGACTGTTCTGTGCCAAGCTACCAGAGGGTGAAGCACAGGTTATCTTTTAGTGTGTATCTAGCTTACCCTGACTAGAGTGGTGGTTCCTGTCTGGAATGGGTGCATACCTCAGCCAGCCAGGAATACCATTTCTAACACAGCGGGAAACAGTAAATACGGTTCTAAAAAGTAATGTTTACTTTCTGTAGTTTTCACTCCATTTCAATCCACTACAGGAAGTTAAGAGGCAAAAGGTCTATGAATGGGAAAAAGTGCAACCCTGTAATGTCATCAGAAGTTAAATGTAGCGTAATGTCTCTTCTAGCTGGCATTTTAGTGAATTGATATCCATGAGCATGATTCAGGAAAAGCCTAAGCATACATCTACAAATGAGATATATATATTTTTTTTATTTTTTTTATTTAGAGTTTTATATAGCAAGAACTAGAACCGAGACAGTGGGTATCAGAGCGCTTTACATGAGCATCAGTTTCATTACAGATGGACACATTTATTTTTGTTAGGCACGGGGAGATTAAGGGGCCCATTACGATACCCGGCGTAAATAAATCCGCCAGGCATGGAAGCGGCAAAAATCCGCCCGCACACACCGCCTGAACACCGACCACGCCATTACGATTACACAAACCGCCATCGGCGGAAAAATCACACAAAATACCGCCCGCCAACGTCCGAGTCGGAGTCAAACCGCCCGCCACGGACGGAAACACGCACGACAACACAAAACCGCCCGCCCTCACGGCCGACACACCGCACGTGAAATTACGATCGCACCGACATGAGCGCGGAAAACCCACAAATATACCGCCCGCCAGCGCAAACAACGCCGATGAGAATCGACACGGCAGAAGCCATGGCGCCAACGTACCTGCACAGAAACCATCCGCACACAAAACCAATAGCACACAACATGGCCAACAAGTCCACACAGCAAGGCACGCACAAATACACAAGCACAGTACACATCCCGAAAACACCCCCCGGACAAACAAAAAATACAAAGGCCAGAACCCCAGACACAACACACCTGAAAACAACAGACCATGAGGACACACCCACATAGGTGAGTACAAAAGCAGCACTCCCACAGACCACAAGCCCTTGCTACATTGCAAACTAGAGAGGAGAGGAGAGGACACAGTGACACAGCAAGGACAGCAGCACACCACAGAAACGCACACATCACAACCACCACCACCAAACACCGGCACCACAAACCCCCTGCACATTACACAACACACACCGCACCAGCACCACAAACACCATGGCACCACAAAGAATGCCCAAGTACACGCCCATTGAGCTGACGGTCATGGTCGACGAGATCATCAAGGTGTACCCACAAATCTATGGGAACATGGTCCAGCACACACCACTAGCCACCAGAAACAGAATGTGGAACCGGATCGTAGACCAGGTCAATGCAGTCGGGACCCTGCCCAGGAACAGAGGTGAAATAAACAAACGTTGGAATGACGTAAAGAGCCTGGTCAAGAAGAAGGAGGGCAAAAACAGAGAGCTGGCTGCCGTCACTGGCGGAGGGAATCCCGCGCTCTTTAAGACCTTCAAAGCGTGGGAGGAGAAGGTGCGAGTCGTAATACATCCGGAGATCCTCGCCGGATTAGCAGGGGAGTGGAGGCTGGTAAGTACAAACTAATGTATACCAGCACACCGCTATGTACTCACATGCGCAACTACCATGCCACAGCTCCCAGGGACAAACACCCCCATGTCCAGCACACAATACACAACACATCACACACACATGCAACAGACACCACCACACACAGCCCAAACCGAACAACTGTAAGATGCGTGGGGACATGTGTACACTCAGCCAGCCACGTAACCACCAACAGGTCCCCAAATATGCCAGAAGCGCCACAACGAGCACCCACCACACCCATGTGTCCGCCACAGCTGCACTAACCGACAAGTAACAGGTAAGTGGCAGGAACACAAAGTGCAGTGGGTGGGACGGTGGACAGCCCAAGTACAACACACACCAGGCCCCAGTCCCACAGCACAGCAAGGAGGAGCATCCCCCACACCCCACAGCCACGTGTCAGCCACCGCAGTGCACAACGACAGCCGAAAGGCAGACATCACGGTCCACAGCAATCGGTGTCAGTGGGTGTCCAGCCACCCCCACGACCCACAACACCCCCCACCCCCACAAACCTGCAACATGGAGCACCCCCGCTTAGAGCCATGTGGCATCCAGTACAGTGCACGCACGAACAACTTGCAGGTGGGAAACTGGACAGGGCTGGATTACTGGAGGCATGAGGACCATAACACCACCAACACATGGGACATGTCACGTAGCAGACGAACACGCAGCACCGCCCACCGTCACGAACAAGTGAACAATGTGCACACGGACATGAACAACAGACTCACACCCCACATGACCCATCACAGACATAGCAACACCCAAGGAGCCACGTCTGCATGCACAAGCCACACTGAATATAGTCCCACACGGCAGCCACTGTGCAACTCATCACACACAACCGAAACACCATTGAAGTCCTGTCCATGTAGCCCCTACTGCCTGTCAACCACACACCCCACAACTACGCCTATGTAAGACAAACAACACTAGACGCAACAGAGCGGAACAACATAAATGCACACGAACACCACTGAACCCATCAAACTCACTGACACACCATGCACATACAACATACCATCCATCCCATCCGTCAGCCCCAGTCTCATGAAAGGCATGTCATCCGCACAGCTGCCACACATACAGCAGTCACGCTAAGATACATGCCCATGACCAACCATGTGCCAGAAGTCAATGAATCGCACGACACACTGTGAGCAACAACACACAACATGGGCCACACCCCCCGAGCACTGCAGTGATGCACATGGCACAGGGCAGCACGCACACCAAGGAGATGGGACAACTGCAATACGTTGGCTGGCACACAACCATCACTCACTCATAACGATGCGTCCAATGCCATGTCCAGTAATCACAACAGACAGCAAATATGCAGGCCATGTCAAGCATGCACACACCTCAAACCATGCACTGTCATGCTGCCACAACACATGTCACGTTCGGCACCCATGGCTCACAGCATGTACCCCAAAAGCATATCCCCTCCCAAATGCGAATCTGGGGCATGGCCCCCATGTTGCCATATGCGTTCCTAAGCGTTCCATTTGAACCCCAAAAGCATATCCCTCCCAAATGCGAATCTGGGGCATGGCCCCCATGTTGCCATATGCGTTCCTAAGCGTTCCATTTGAACCCCAAAAGCATATTCCCTCCCAAATGCGAATCTGGGGCATGGCCCCCATGTTGCCATATGCGTTCCTAAGCGTTCCATTTGAACCCCAAAAGCATATTCCCTCCCAAATGCGAATCTGGGGCATGGCCCCCATGTTGCCATATGCGTTCCTAAGCGTCCCATCTGAACACCAAAAGCAAAGTACAAACCAGACCCAGGATGGGCCAGGAGCCCGCATACACCAGAGTCACAATAAGTAGGGGCACAGCAACACACCCATCGGCATGGCCAATCCGTCCCATGCCACATGTGCACAGCACACAGTCCCATTGCCAAGCACACACAACTACAGATGCTACAGCCACACACACGCCTCCGGGAAACCCATGTACGAGATTGCACGAACTGTTAATGTCAGACGACAAATACATACTTCGCCAGGTGCAACACAATAACAAATCTCATTCTCTCCACAGGTGACGAACTGCTGGATGCTGGGGATGGAGCCAGCAGCCAGCACAGCCAGCCTACAAGCCCCCAACGAGGACACACGGATCTGGAGGATCTGTCCTCCTCTTCGGACACGGACCACCAACCAGGCCCATCTGGTGTGGCAGGGCCCAGCCGCTCCCCAGGACCCCTCCTACCCACCAACCCATCATCCAGGGCTGCTGAACATTCCCAGCCCCCTGCTGCCACTGTCGTTGCGGCCACACCCACGGTCATTGTGGCCACTACCACTGCCGCAACCGCCACCATCGCCGCACCGACCACCACCGCCGCCACCACCGCCACGTCTTCGCTGGCACCAGCCCCAGCGCAGGTGGTGGCCCGGCCGACTGGATCCACCCTGGGAGCCACAGCGAGGACCGTGGTGAGCAATGTGGCTAGTGGGCAGGCCGGTGGCAGCAGGACTGGTAGGAGGAGCAGGGTCAGGAAACGCCAGCCTCCCCTGGGAGCCATGCCCTGCCTCAAATGGCCAGAGTCCTTGGGGCCTATGAAGAGGCCCAAGGACAATGGCTCCGGTCTGCTTCAGACACGCGTGAGGTGCTGGGGGTGCTGAGGTCCATGGACGCCCGTATGGGCCAAATCGTGGACCTCATGGGACAGCTGGTGGTGGCGGTGAGGTCACAGCCAGGGACAGCAGCTCCCCCTCCGCCACCACCTGCCGGGCGCAGGGTGGAGCAGCAGTGTCCAGTTCCCCTGCGTCCACAGCCAGTGAGCACACCTCAACCACCAGCATGTCGCAAGCAGGCACCCCCTCGCAAGCGTGGAAGGGGCCGTCCGAAGTGGAAACAGATCTCCCGGGAGGACTTCGCACGCTCCAAACGCAAGTGAGGCAGCCAGCCAGCCTTCCGCCAGCCTTCCTTGACCAGCCACTGCATTGACTTGGACTACAATCCCACTCCACACAGCCATCTGGATGGCATGTGTGTGTTGGACTATGGACATAGAACCAGTGGGTACACCCTGATCATCACGCAGCCATGACCGACAGCTCATTGTCACTGCACGCACCACTTTTGTCATCACCTTACACACAATCACATGTCACAGTTTGTAATAAATGCACCTTTTTCACTAACTGCTGTTTGTGCCCTGTGTTTTATTTGTACGGAATACAACGGCCACCTTGGGCGGAAAGGCACCTGATGCGTGGCATGGCAATTGAATCCGGAGGGCCTGTAGGGACCTAGGGGTGGGAGACAGAACAGGAGCACATTCAATGAGTGTGTCACACACCCATCACACAGTACATGTCAACAACTACAAGCAATGTACACACATCGCACAGAGCAATAGGGCACAATGCCACAGCCACCAACAGTGGCATACTACCCTGGCCATGGAGCGTTGACACACAGCACGCAGTGAACAAACGGCCACCCTGACACAGCACACACACACCTGCACAGATACAGCCACATCAGCCGTCGTACATGGACACTCACCGTCAAGTGAAGTAGCGGGCGATGAGCTGCTGCCGCACATTACCAGCTTCCTCCTCTCCGCTGTCCTCCTCACTCGAGCTGTCCTGGTCTGCGGGCTGGGGCCCTGGTTGATCTCCGTCATCCACGATGAGGGGGATCTGCTTCCGAATGGCCAGATTGTGCAGCATGCAGCACGCCACCACTATCTGGCACACCTTCTGTGGGGAGTACGCCAGCGCACCCCGGTGCGGTCCAGGCACCTGAACCTGGACTTGAGGAGGCCAAAGGTACGCTCGACCACACGTCTGGTCCTCCCATGTGCCTCATTGTAGCGATCGTCTGCTGGGGTGCGAGGATTCCTCAATGGACTGAGCAGCCATGCCCCATTCGGGTACGCAGAGTCACCTGGGTGTGAGGGACACAGAGAACCGTTGCTATTCCAACTGGACAGGGGACAGCATCGCACAACCAGCACGCTACACCACTCCACATACTCACCGACAATACAGGCACGATCCTGTTGCATATTGGACATCAGTCGTGGCAAGATGCTGTTGCGCATTATGTGTGCGTCATGGGCCGAGCCTGGGAACTTTGCACACACGTGGGTGATCACCATGTCCGCAAGGCACACCACTTGCACATTCAGGGAGTGCGTGTGCTTCCTGTTGCGGTACAGGTGCTCAGTGGCCTGTGGTGGAACAAGGCCGACATGTGTGCAGTCAATGGCTCCAACGACGTGTGGGATTCTGCCAAGGGCATAGAATGCACCCTTCACTGCCGCCAATTCACGAGCCCTGGGGAAGCGGATGTACCTGTTTCGGTACAGCATCATGGCTGCCAGTACATCCCTCAGCACCTTGCTGAACATGGGCTGGGACATCCCTCCTCCAATGCCCACTGTGTGCTGGAATGACCCAGTGGCGAAGAAATGCATGGCGGCCATCACCTTAGCCGTGGGGGTGACAGCAGTCGGATACACCCTGCGGGGACGGAGATGGGGTTCTAACATGGCACACAGTCGATGCAGGGTTGGCCTGTCCAGCCGAAACTTCCTAATAACCTCTGTATCGTCCATGTCCGCCAGCAATTGGTATGGGCGGTCAATGTTCGGTCTCCGCCTAGGGACAATGGCAGAGGACACATGTCAAAGCAACACGACACATAGCAATTTCGCATACACATCACTGACATGACTGAGCAAGCACATGAGCCACAGCCCAGCTGTCAAGCTGGGGCGGCACGGCCACAATACACTTACACAGGTCTCCCAACAATGGCAATGGCTAGTGATACGAACCACTGCCATGTGCATGCACATGGGGATCTAGGCCCCAATGACTTGCGGGGCGTGCTGATGGGGACTGACTGCATATCCGTCAAGCGGCAACGCCACGGCAACATGAATGTCTGCTGAGCATGGAACTGCTTCCGCGGCTGGATGAGTATGGCACACGATGACGACGATGTGGGCACAGGCTGAGCGGCCAAAACAAGTGGGACCTGTGGCACGAGGGGATATGAGACAGTAGTAGGTGTCAGCACTGCACCCTATGTACAGCACTGTACGGATCACACCTCCCGAAACATTGACAGGTGTCCACATTGACAGCCCCATGCCAAGACGGCTGTGTGCTTGCAGTCACACGTCACAGGTGAGAGGTTACATTGCACGTGCCAGGTGGCAGACGTACATAGTGGGAGCTGGCATGTGTGTGCATGTGTCTCCTGTTCCGGATCCACCAGATGGGCGCTGACTCTGTACTGACCATTGGACACAGCATGTTCCGTGAAAGGCTTGTGTGTGTGGGATGGTGGCACTGGATGTGCCTCCGTTGGGTGGGGGGCCATGCACAGGGCGGGTACGTTGATGATTGCGCATTGTTGGTCACGGTGGGTACACCAACTGAAGATGTGTTGCCCTGTGTTCAATTCCTATGTCCGCATGATGATGGACTGTAGATGTGGGCAGACTACACATTGGTCGATGTGCTGTCTATATGCATGTGCCTTCACACCAGGCACAGCTGCCCCTGCACATGTGACCCCTGCTGGACTCGCTGCTGGGTCTGTGGAGCTGATGCACCTTCTGCGCGTGGGGCGGACAGCTCTCCTCACTTCCCTCATTGCGCATGTCATGACTTTGCCGCAGGTGACATGGCCCACATGTACGCGTGGGTAGGCTACACATGATTGTACACTGGTCGCCACCCCCAGTCAGTGTTTCGAATGGGAAGGTTGTCGTGCTGGTGGTATGTTCGATGTGGCGGATGGGCGGGCCTAGGTGCGGGCTTACATTCCGGACATGGGGGGTAGTTGGATTGGCGACTAGTTGCAGTACACACGGGACACGTCTCTTCCTTTCCACATCTGGGTCATCCCTTGTACTTACTGACAGTGATACAGTCATCTTCGCCCCAGCCCTCATGTCCTCCCCTCGCTCCCCCAATATGCATGCTCACCTGCGAGGCTAGCGCCTGCACAGGCAGCCCCAAGCTCGCACCAGAGAGGGCAAGGAGTGTATGTGTGGGTCCAGTTGCACGAGTGGGCTGTCTCAGGGTATGATGTGTGGCGGGACGCCGTCCACCTGCGTGGTGCCCCAAATGGAGACCCGGCCTGCATGGACTATGCATCACAGTCTTCGCCTTCCGGATCCGCCACCTGCGACACCCAGTGGCTGTGGCTGCCCTTGCGGCCAGGCCGCGCCCGTCTGCGGCTGATGGCCCACACATTCACTCTTTGGCCTCTCTGGGGAGGGCTCGGGGGTGGTGGCGCACGCGCTTGCACTTAGTCGCAATGGCATGTGGCGTGGTTGGTATGATGGGCAATGGATGGGATGGTGCGAGCCACCTCCCGTGACGTCAGTGCTGCTCGTGCTGTGGTGCGTCCCCCTACACTTCCATTTGACTTGTGCCATGCTAGACGTTGAGGTTCTATTGCCTGCGTGATATGACCAGGAGGAGTGCGAGGAGACCTCTCACACACCATGCTCCACTGCCATCCCGTGCCCTGTATCGCCTGTGCGGATTGACTATGTTGGGGTTACACCTGGTCGACTGGGGCTGTGTGTGCCTTGTCAAGGGGCATGGCGGGCGCACAACAGGATCCAGCTTGTCCACAGAGGGTGGGCTGAGGTGCGCCTGGTACCGCTTTGTACGTGTGCCCGGCTGCTGTGCACACACGTGTTCACTCCCCCCGACAGGTGTCCTCTCACGATGCCCAGGGAAGCGGTGGTGTACTGTTCATGACCCCTCCCAACACGGCGTGCTCCAACTTGGCATGTGCGCATCTACCCGTCGCACCCACCCACCTGAGCACTGCGTCCATACGACTTCACACGACACATGTGTGTCTTCCACAGTAGTGCTACTCATTTACGTTGACATCCAATACCAGTGGACTACATGGTCATGTCACGACTGCCGTGTACTTCACATACTCTCATCCTCTCTCATTCGTACTTGTGAAATGAGTCAGCGGAGACAGTTTTGGTTTCAAACATTATATTGAGTCTTCTGTCCTCTGTGATGCAGTATAGTGGACACTACTGGCAGCGGAATACATGTTGAGGATATACTGAGCATGATTGCAAATGGGATAGGGTGTGGGGTTACATGTGATTGGCTGTTGCATGTGGGATGTGGGCTTCAGAGTTACATCTGCTTGGCCAAGGCTGTGCTAATGTACATTTACGTATAGCTGCGGAGCTGCGGACTTTGACACAGACGGTATACATGTAGCCTACCAGACCGCTTGGCATCATGGGCACAGTCCATCTCAGTTCCATGTGACAGGTTTGCTGCGGTTGTTCCTCATGCACGCGTGCATGTGAGATGACATCAGGGCATGTGCTTGCGTGCATGCAGCGGCGTGCCACTTGTTGTTGCACTGTGGTGGTTACTGGACATGTCACAGTCACTGGGGTCGTGTTGTTGTTGTATGCACTTGTCGTCCATGCAAAGGTCCTGGTATGGGATTCCCGGGGCGGGGGTGGGAGGGGTGCAGCACCCACAGACTCCAGGCGACCTATTCATGTCCACTGAGCGGTGTGTGTGTCCATGGGCGCTGGATCCATGTCGTGTCCTGGTTGTTCGTGCAGTTCCGTCCATGTGGGTGCGATACACAGAGCCCATGCCACTGCCTCCCACGATGCATGCGGTGTTCCTGGATGTGATGGGGAACAGTGTGCATGTCCCGGTCATATCCGATGTCATGGCGATGTCGTTGATGGTGTGGTTACAGTTGCCGGTCGTTTGGTATGGCTGTTGTGGTGGTGACTGGCCAGTCCGTGCGGAAGCTAAGCATGGGTGCGGGGTTGGACATCATGGGTCACTCGGGGAACCTGCGTTGTGGTCCGACGAATTGACAGGTTGTCAGGTATGCGATGCCGTCCAGCAGGGCTTCCATGTCATTGGTGGTGTACATGTTTGCCAGCCAATGTAGCGGATGGTGGCTGTCAAGGTGTTGTTCGTAAGTTGTCCCTTGGAGGACCATGATGGGGCATGCTGGGTGACATTCGATGTAGCTGTTCTCGATGATCCATCGTGTGGAGGCACAGTGGTCCCATTTCAGTGCGGGTGCGATGTTGGCCACATACGCCATGCCCCCATAGGCAGAGCAGGCCCTGTCGTGTGCGTCCAGAGGGAGGAGTAGTGGTAGCAGGTCCGCCTTCAGACATGCCGGGTTGGAGAGGCATATCTCGACGGGATGCTGGTAGGGACACCTCCGACAGTAGAAGACGGGCATGACGCAGCTGAACAATGTGATGCGGTAAGTCAGTCGGTAACTTACGTTCAGCAGGGACAGGAGATCGCATCCCAATGTATGGAACAGGTTGGTTTTGTACAGCTTGAGCTGTTCGGCGTAGTTGGGTAGGTGTGTTGCGGTTGCCATTTCGCAGCGGTTCGTTGAGGTGGCGTGCTCCGGCTGTGTGTGCAGTCTGCAATGTGCACGCTCCGAGGTTGCTGTGAGCTCTGTGTAGTCGTAGGGAGACAGGACTTGTGTTCTGTTTGCTTGTTTGGAGGACACGGGCCCTCTTCCCACATGCTTCTCAGACAGTTCAAGGTCAGTGATGTGTGACTCCTTCCAATTAACTTGCATGTGGCCGACATGGGGGAGTGTTTTCTTCTTTCTTCCCCGTCCGTTGTGTGCTTCTGTGATATGCGCTATCTGCCCTGTGGTCGGTCTCCTCGGCATGCCTGTGTTGGTCTATTCTTGGACAATGGCTGTATTCACTGGCTTCTGTCGTAGGGCTGTGGTTTCGGAGTTGGAATGGAAGGTCATTCAGTGCTGTCTGCTCTCCCTTGTGTGGGCGGCAGGCTGCCTTTCCGCTCTGCGTTGGGCCTTGTGTGTGAATGTTATTCTTGGGCCACCTGTTGTCGGTCCCCGGGCTCTTTGGTATTCCGTTTTATATGTCTTGTTCATATGTGCAGGGTGGTATGGGTGTTTCAGTGTGGTACTGGCGTTCCTCTTCCCGAAGGGGCCCTGCTTCTCCTAGTTGGTGTTGCCGCCGCTGTGTGCTACGCCATGTTTGTTACACTGGGGTGTGTCCTGCTGTTGCGTGACTT
The DNA here is from genome assembly GCA_963921515.1 of Calotriton arnoldi. Classification (NCBI taxonomy): domain Eukaryota; kingdom Metazoa; phylum Chordata; class Amphibia; order Caudata; family Salamandridae; genus Calotriton; species Calotriton arnoldi. Next base: position 23,414 of record CAWUFW010024882.1, on the reverse strand, counting down.
CACTGACATGTGTGCGTCGGTTGTGTGGCGTTGGGTGTTGTCCGTGAATTGGGCGTTGGGGACATGTCTGTGGCAGGCCTGTCACGTGTCATGTGCGTTCGGGGTGGGGCTGATGTGTGTGCTGCTTGGTTGTGTCCCTGTGTCTGTGTGCGACGCATGCATGGCGCTGCGGTTGGCCTCTGCGTTGTGCGCATGTGTGGCGGCGTCATCGGCGCTTTGGGGCCGTGACGGGGTCGTTGGTTCCTAGTCCCAGGTGGTGTGTACACATGTGTTACGCGATGTTACGATTTGGCCTGTGTGTCATATGTGGATGCAATGGTGGATGTGTAGTGTACACGCGCTGGTGGGGGTTGTCCGCTTTTTCCGCCCTTGCACTGTGTGCGCTGTTTGCGTGCACTTGTTGTGTGTGTGCCTACCTGCGTCTCCGCGGTACGTTGCGTCCTTGGTGGTGCATCAGCAGAAGCATGGGGAGGGCCTGCAGTGCTGGATTCATGCTCGGGGAGCCGCTTCTTCGTTGTCCGTGCTCGGCATCCGTGTTACCGCTTCGGTTTGTCGTACGGTATCTCTTGGCCGTGGGAGCCGTTTGTTTGCGGCATCGTAATTTATGCGCCGGGCGGGACGTGTTTCGTCGGACGGTGTGTGTCAGTTGGGCTGCGCCGCTACGTGTACGGGCGCACTTTGATGGCGGACAGTGTTGCTGGCTTGCCGGCGGTGTTTGGCCTACTTTTCGCATCGTAATTGGACGGGCGTGTGGACTGCTGCGTGCCGGCGGTAACTGGTGCTTTTTGCATCCGCCAGCACGGCGGTGGTGCTTCCGCCCGCCATCGTAATGTGCCCCTAAGTGATTTGCCCAGAATCACAGGATGTTGAGCGTCCTTGCGGAGACTCAAACCCGGTTCCCCAGCTTCGAGGTCGACCTCTCTAACCGTAAGGTTACATCCTCTCTCATATATTAACAGTTGTTAAACCAAAATGTTTGTTGTTGTGGCAACAATTATCTGCCTTTTGACATGTGCAGGAAACTGATGAAAATGCAATTTTAGCACAAAAAATAAACAATATCTGCACTGCAATTTAGGATACCATCCTTCAACATGGTGAATGTTTTCTGCCCATTGTATTTGAGTGAGAAAATTCATAACAAAAAAATTGATCACATCCAACAAATGAGAGGAAAATTCATATTAGCCACTGTAAACAACATCTTAGGACTCAAGTTACAAATATTGACTTTGGTGTGAAAAATGTTGGATTTGTGCTCAAGAAATGCAAAGCCTGTTTCACAGCATCGAGATTTGAAAATGATTACAAATGCAAATCACCTTAATCCTGCTGATAAAGTACACTTGGTTGATTTTCCACAAGAGAAGTGCCTTGTTTAGTCCTTGATGGGTTAGCTGCCAACTGCTGTGGTAACACGTAACGCCTAACTGACCTAGTTTAGAGTTTCCCCATTCTACCGAAGGTACTTCCACTGGAATGGAGGCCAAGCCACCATCTCATGGACTACAGGTCTGTATGTTTTTTTAATTTTTAGGAATATATACTCTCAAAGACGGGGTGGGGGAGCTGTTTCTAAAAACAAAAAATCAATGCCTGTGATGCACTTTACATTTTCTCCAAGCGCATGGGGAACATTGTGTTTTTTTGCAGTAGTTCTAGTTGCATAAGGAAAAATAGAAGAATAGAGCACAGACCTTCAGAAGCAAGGAAGCCAGCAGGTCTCTGGTGATTGTCCCACCAGCAAGCAGTTACCGAATGAGGGACTACTTGAGGCTCGGCTGAAAAAAAGTAAGCAGTTTCCACATCTCTGATTGAGGGGAGGAAATCAAGAGTTAGTCTGGAAACCTGACAATTTTTGGCAGGTTTCCCATGTACTTTTCCTCTCTAAATTAGATTAGATCACGACAGGGAATAAGAAAGGAAGGTCATGTAATATTGGGGCTGACCGTGCAAATATTGTGCACAATAACAAAGCAGGTATTAACAGCACCTTTCCATGTCCTTTCCCATCTTTTGCACACAAGGAAAACCATTACTGCAACAGGAAGGATTACGTGCACTCCCACAGTTACTAAGGAAAGGGAATAAATAATAATTGTAGATTTATATAGCGCAGCTTATGGCCCATGAGGGAAGCCAGGCACAGTCCATGGGCATGGAGAGATTAAGTGATTTGCCCAGAATCACAGGACGTTGAGCAGACACTGAGACTCGAGCCCCCATCCCTTGCTCCCGAGTCTGCAGCTCTGGCCGCTGTGCCAAATCCTCTCCTGATATTTAATGGTGTTGTAGGAGGGGGTGTTCTCCATCTGGAAAATCATTACAAATATGTGAATGCACAATAATGCTACATATACCATGTGAATTATCGTCCCTGAGGACAATCCGCATGAGCATGCAATGATATCATAGGAGTAATTATGCAAATCTACAACTTTGTTTGATCTCAATGAGCACTCCATTTGTTATTGTGAATCAAAAACCAAATCTAAATGTACATCAAACAGGATAAAAACTGCAAGGAGTTGATGACTTTAGGAAAGTAGGATCTGCTTTCATGGTTACCCCCACTTTTAGCTGGTGTCAGTATGTTTTTTTTTTTACTAGTCTAAATTGACTATGGTAAGTACTACTGTACATCCAAAATTGGCTACTGGTGTACCCTTGTGAGTCCCTAGTATATGGTACTAAGGTATCCAGGACATAGGTACACCAGGGGTCTCCCATGGGCTGCAGCATGTATTGTGCCACCCATGGGAGACAACTCAAACTGTTACTACAGGCCTGCCATTGCAGCCTGTGGTAGTTGGTGCTTGCACCTCGCATGACAGATATAAGTTTCCTTATATCTGAGGTTACTACACTTAAAACCTATAAGCCACCCCTATGGCAAGCCTTTCAGTCCTGAAGGCAGGGTGCTTGGTTATAAGTGTGAGGGTGCCCCTGCATGAGTAGGACACCTCTACAAACCCCGGAGTTGATTCTGCAGGCTTTGTAAGTGCGGTCAGCCATTTTGATACAAATAGTGGACATCAGTCATTACGAGATGTCTAACTATATAGTGGCTGCACCGAACCCGGTCATGTTTGATATTAAACATGTTGGAATCCTACCCCAACTCCAATTCCAGTGTTGGAAGTATGATCCCATGTACTGGGGGGCTCCATTAGGGTACCCCCCTGTGCTCCCAGTTACAGCCTTTGAGGATCTGACAGCAAGCTAGTGCTGCTGCCGGCCACAGACACGATTTTGCCCTCTTCCTGCTCCTGAGCCGAGCTCGAGCAGGGGAAGGTAGAACAATAGGATTCCTGTTGCAGGGAGGCGTGACCACCACCCAGACAGGACTTAGTGTATTGGGGTGGGGGCTCTTGCTAGCGCCACCAGACTGCTTTGAACGGCACATTTGGTGCCTTCCTTGCATACTCCAGTTTGAGCCAGTTCAGGGAGCTCTTGGCTGTAGCTCTGGCGAGAAACTGGACAAAGAACATGGGCGTAACCCCTCCCCACTGTCCAGCCCCTCCTCTGGGAGGGACCACTGAGTCATCCTAACCCCCTTCCTAGGGTATTTAAGGGCTTACCTGTGGGTGGTTCCTCAGATTTGTTGTGGGACAAGACTCAAGCCTGAAACCTCGTCACACTTCAACTGTCTGGACACTTGGACTTCACTGGACTTCGCCTGGAACAGAGAATGCATCAAGGAAGACTCCTGCAGCTTCTGGTCTCGCTGTTCTGCAAGTCTTCTTCGTTGTCTGTAACTGTGCTTCTTCCAGGATCTTCAACAGACCTGTGGGCATAAAGGACACCCAAAGTAATCTCGCTTGGAGTGAAGGAGTCACTCCCCTGCATCTGCAGGCACCTCAACAAAGCTGACCGGTCTGCTGTTCCTACTGTCCCACGGACTTCGAAAGGCTCAATAAAACAGGTGCGGTTCTACAACTCCTCCGAGGCCTGATCTCTCCTTTCTGCAATTTTAAGGCCAGTATCCCCCGTCGGAACCACTGTGTACCACGTCGAATTGTCGTTGCCAAGGCTTGTTGGCTCTGCACTCCAGAGATCTTCAGGTTACAAGAAGCTCCAGCCTCCAGCTTTTCTTTCTGCCAAGTACAGCATCCTCACCACATCCTCTGCACCATGTTCCTTCCTTATTGGTGAGCTGCTCGAGGTCCTCTTGCGACTCCTGTGCCTGTGGGTCATCCTGAGGGTCTTCTCCTGCTCCAGTGGGCTCCCCTGCTTGCTTGGGGCCTGCTTCGACTCTCCTGCTTGTGGTGAGTCCCTTGGACCTTGCTGGTTCCAATGTTGCTCCTTCTTTGATCTCCACGCGTGTTGCAGCTGATAAGGCTTGTTGGTGCTCTCTTCAAGATAAGCATGAAGGCTGCTCTCCACAGCTACTAGTTTGAGTGCTTTCAAAGGTTATCAAAGACCAGTAAAATCACCATAAGGGTTGCCTGGATTAGTGCAAGTTGCATCACTTAAATAAGTGTGCAGCATATACTAAGCCAGCCTCCTACAATGACTATGAATTGGACGACCTGTGGTGAAATGTACCTGTGGAGAGACTGCAACAGAAATAAAAATGATGTTTGCTAGGAGCAAACCCATAAACCTGTAACAGACAACAGACAGATGCCCCAGGTAAAAATATAACTAAGTCTCTCCCACCGCAGATATGGACATTAGAACACAGGGAATAACTGAAAACATTGGTGACGTGGCTTTTAATACAATGGTATATAAATCAGTGACCAAATATTCTAGAATTTGGAACATTTCTAAATAATATTATAGAAATAAGTAGCACTCCACAATAAGAAAACAATTTTATTAATTTATTTTGGGTACTGTTGGCTGTAGATGTCCATATATTTGTGAAGCAATGTGTTTGAGCAGTGTTCTTGAAACACCTGTAAACATTGCTGCCAGCTTTCTCCTCTTTGCCTGCATGGCCACGATCTGCTCTTTTCTCTCCCTGTAGTGGTTATTTTAACCTAAACTGTTGTATATTTGGTCAGACCAACAAAATATAGTGGACCATAAAGGGTTTCCTGTGATCACCCAACTAGACTAAACCAGCTCATACAAGGCTGCATAAAGCCTGTGAGATGCAATATCTTGATAGTGACTGGGGCCAATGGCATGATCACTGCTGCCACATTGTTTGGACAGAAAAGTCCAGTGTATGCCTATGGGCGTGCACCCCAGCCCTGAGTGCCTCAACTGTAATAATGTCTGGATCTCTGAAGCTGAGTTTTGTAGTCATGGGTGAACACGGATTATGGGTGTGCACCATGACATTGGCCTGTCTCATGGATTGCACTTTTTTTGGACCATGAGGGTGGTGAGGGTAGGCACAGAAAGTGCTACCCTCATTGTAGTTAAAGGTTACTGCCTTTATCAGGAGTTAAGCAGCACAAGTGTGGTGGTGACCGCGTACCATGTAGTGATCAGCAGGAATGAACAAGCCTATTGACCTCTGTCACTGGAGTGAAGCCTACAGGCTCACTCATTCAAAGTTCAGTTGCTGTGTGTTTAACTCACCCATGGCCTACATCGGCTTTGGTGTGCAGTGCTGCACAGTGCATGTTTGTTATACATGTGTTGAGTGAATGTGTGCCTGTGAATGACACAGTACAGGGATGGTGCAGTGCTGTGCAGTGTGTGTATGCTATATGCATGTGTTGGGTGGATGTGTGCCTGGGAAGGGTACAATACATGAAGGATGCAGTGCTGTGCAGTGTGTGTATATTATATGCATGTGTTGGGTCTATGTGTGCCAGTGAATGGTACAATACATGGAAGATTCTGAATTCCAATGTGGGAGACTCTCGTCTTACTGGAGAAAAATGACGAGGTAGGAGAATCCCCCCAAACAGATTTGTGTATTGCTGCATTCCTGTGAGCTGTGTGAGACACAGGAGGAAGGGAGAGCCATGTTCCTCAGTACTCTTCAAAGGGAGGTCTTTGATTCGGAGAAAGGTCACTAGGAGGGGGGCTTGGGCACATCTCTGGAAGAAGATGGGGCTGATAAGAGTATCATAAAGAGTAGGTCTGAGGCCCTGGGGTACCCTTTTGATACACATATCACTGTGGCTGACAAGCAGGTGTCTTTCACTCCTACGTCCTATGTTGTGGGGCTACTTTCTGGAGGAAGGGCAGGGCAGAGGAGCAGGCACTTCAAAAGAAATCAGACCCCCTCAAAATAAACTTCGACGATGCAGACTCTAAATCACATTTGGGATCTGGAAATGGACTATAAGATGGGGAGTTTTAGGCCCCCAAAATTGTCAACTGTCAAGCAGCCAGTCGGAGGAGAAACTCTGCAAGACTTCTGCCTATGACCAAGACTGGCGCCAAGTACTGCCAGTCTCACATTTGAGTGAGGGACTCCAAGACCACCTGTCCCTGGAGCTTGGAGTGCCAGTGCCATGGTCTCCCAGAAAACATCATCCCAGCAAGCCCTGAAAAACCTCAAAAGAAAAACACCTAGCATGAACAGAGGTGGGTGGATGAATCAGATGCACATATGGTGTACATGGTGGTTCATAACCCCAGGCACAGCAAACATGTAACTAGGGGTGGGCGGAATGCTTCGTTCAGCCTGCGGAATTGATGTAATTTTGGCCATTCCACGTTACTCTTCAACGCAGAGTTCCGGCCAAATTATGCCAATCGCTGCATGGCAGAATTTGACTACAGCGAGGCTCATGGAAATGCAAGCTGGCAAGTGAGATTTGGGATCCCCAGCATGATTTTCTGACGCAGGCTGTCGCGAGAAGTCATGGTTAGAGGGCTGCCTCTTGAGTAGAATTGCTGCTGCTCAAGTACATTTTCTACTCGAGCGGCAGTAAAATCAAGTTGAATGGTTGCATGCTCTTGCGCAATGCATGGTGCCATTTGAGCTGGTTTTGCAGCACTGCTCATGCTACCAGTGCTAAATTGCAGCACGAGCAGTGCGAACTGCACATTTTCTGCAGCGTTGGCGGAACTCTGTGTAATATTTTTGAGTTTTTATGCAACTATGCGGAATTCTGCAGAGTGAAACTCTGCAAGTTCTGGCCACCCCTACATAAAACGTGCAAGATGATAGGGATAAAACTGAATATGTGTCATGTCAAGCTGAATTATACCCAAAATCTAGACAGGGAACTCAGGGAAAGTAACATGTCAAGCATTATGCCAATCCAGTACTGTAGCATAGCAAAAGCCTCCAGGAAGAAGTACGCTTAAAGGCGCATGAAAGAAACTGGAAAGTTTCCAGAACCTACTAGAAGCTTCCAGGACCTGCTAGAAACTTCCAGAACCGTAAAGCTTCCAAAACCTGTTAGAAGCTTCCAGAACCTGCTAATAACTTCCAGAGCAGGCTGCACAAGAGTTTGAAATCGCGGTGGACATCTTGGACTAAGAAGGATATAAATACCCCACCATGAGAACCACACCCTTGCTAGGCAATTGGTGTGTCCAGAGAGCAATGAGATCCGGGGAAGAACTTACCTATTGGAATCCTTCTGGAGCAGTGCTTGGTCGAGTCCTCTGGAGCCTCAGGGATCTAGCTTGCAGTCACCAGTGAAGGTCAGCATCTGTATGAGAGGAGAAAAACCAAACAAATTAAGATATTTACCGAAGGTCCTGATGTAGATCATGCGTACTCATGAGTACAGACATTCAAAAACTTGCTGAGTCATAGCATTTAAGAACTATTGAAAAGCTGCACCTAAGAGAAAAAAGCGACTTAAAAACCTTGTGTCCAGGTGAAAGGAAAGACTTTCAAGTGATGCAATTATACACTTTAGGAAACTGAAACCAGAACTCTAAAGAGAAGTTTAACAATTCTAATTACATATTTTGGAAATTGAAAGCAGAACTCTTAAGAGACATTTGTACTGTTCTTGAGCAATCAGTGAGAGTTTGGTGATTAGTTGGGAAATGGCCAACCAGATCTTGCAGTTGTAGAACAACCTCTGTCAGTAGGTATCAAAGTTTATCAATCAGGTATTAACATTACCAAGTGTAAATGTGATACTGGTGATGTGATGGTATGATGTATAAGAACTGAACTAATATTTGTATGTGTGTTTATCCTTCTAGAGAATCGCACAAGGAGGAATCTCCTTGAACCACCAAAGGAAGATATTCTGAGGGAGATCCAGGTGTAAACAGCGCTAGGACAGTGGTTGGTCAGTTTCTTATTTTGTCTCATCTCCCATTCATTTGGGTGATCTCCTCTTGTGTGCTTTACTTGTTGGCCACTCCATGGACCACTGGGGGGTGTGGTAGGACTCTCATCGCGTATCGCTCCTGCCGAGCCTGATACCTCAGATTAGTGCTACTGATCAGACATTCATCTTGGATTTTAACAGATGCCTGCCTGCTTGTGAAGACCACTGTGCCCTGTGAGGAAGAGACTAGCACTGGAGGGAACGAAGTCCATGGGGGAGTATGGCGATTGGATCCCTGTAACTATGTGAGAGGAGACAGCTGCTGCATCATTTGGGTCATTGTCTGTGTACAGGAAAAAGTCTAAAACGCCCGTATGCCAGAGAAGGGCCCCATTAAATGAGCTGTGACTGTTGCTGCACCAATCGGGTCAACGTCCATGTGCAGGTTATAAGTCGGTGACCCCGTATGCCAGGTGGGGGTGCCATGAAGAGTGCTGCAGTGCCGATCGGGCCGTAGCCCGTGTGTGGAGAAAAGTTGGTGACCCTGTATGGCAGGTAGGGCCACTGTGAAGAGTGCTGCTGTGCCAATCAAGATGTAGCCAATATGCGGCGCTAAGTCGGCGACCCCGTATGCCAGGTGGGGCTGCTATAAAGATTGCTGCTGTGCCGATCAGGGCATAGCCCATGTAGAGAGTGTGGTCTGGTCGAGACAGTTGTCGTGTGGAGGGGGCAGCAGGTGTGTCCCAACTGGGAACCAGCACCAAGAGTGTTGCAACCCCCACCTGTGGGGAGGATCCCAAGAGACTTATCAAGCATTGGAGGAGCATCAAGGACCCCTCGACTTGTTGCCTCTGTAGGACGGTGTGTGAATAACTCAAGGACACCCAACCGCAGCCCGCCCGCGCCACATGTGAGAAACTTACCAGAGACAGCCACTGCAGCTTTAGTGTCAGCAAAGGAGTGCCTTGGAGACTCTGGTTGCTCCAACCCTGCTGGTGCAGCCAAAACTGATTTATGGGATGGACAGCCCCAAGGAAACTTGCATGCCATATAGCACTTTGTCACTGGAACACTTTTGACTTTAATAAAGAGTCAGAGTGGGACTCCTGAGATTCAGACTACTAGTGGTGCTTAAACTGAATGTCACCTATAGTGAATGGAGAATAACCACTACCGTTAGGAAGCAAAGTGTTATGTTATGAAAATGTATACAGCACACAGCTACTCCCAGGAGTGTCCTGGCGCTAGAGACGAACAGCAGCAGCTTATGAACCTACACAGACTGTGTGAAAAGCCAAGTTTTCAGTTTCGTTTTAAAAACGGGAAGGTCGCGTATTAGGCGCAGTGTGGATGATGAGATTAGTAATGTCATTTGAGATGTAAGCAGTGATTTCATAAATTATGTCATAGAACATGCCACGAGTGATGTCATATGTGAGGCCATAAGCAGTGCATTGCAGGGGCACAGGTTATAGTTAGCGTTGCTAACTATGACTGCTGAATTTCTGTGTTTTTTTTCAGTTCAAAACGTTAATGTTGTCACTGAGAAATTCACCTAACTATAACGTTTCTGTGACCTTTTTTTTCAGTGAATTTCTAAGGATTTTTAAAAATAAAAACAGATGTATTTATCACACCTAACTATAACTTTACTGTAAACGTTGGCTTTTACAGTGAATTTCTAGTTTTAAAAAAAAAGTAAATTAATATTTTTTTAAGTGTATGTAGGGTAGAATAACTGAATAATATATCCTGTGTGCGGACATTATTCTGAAAAGGAATTGCTTTCATATTGTTACATAGTAGTGTGTGGGGAGGGACTGCCCTTTCCTGTCAGATCTCTCTCCCAGATGATGGGTGTGCGTATTAGGCTGGTTACATGGACTGGCCTCTCCTGGCAGACCTCTCTCTAAGATGATGGGTATGCACAGTAGGGTGTGTGAATGGACTGACCTCTCCTTTGAGACCTCTCTCTCAAATGACTGCCTAGTAGTGAGTGGAGAGGGACTGGCCTTTCCTTTCACACCTCTCACTCAGATGACAGGTTTTCGTAGTAGGGTGTGTGAATGGACTGGCTTCTCCTTTCAGATCTCTCTTTTAGATAACAGGTGTGCACAGTAGAGTGTATGGGGAGGGACTGACCTCTCTTTTGAGACCTCTCCCACAGATGACTGGTGTGTGTACTAGTAAGTGGGGAGGGACTGGCCTCTCCACTGAGACATCTCTCAGATGATGGATGTGCATAGTAGGGTGTGTAGATGGACTGGCCTCTCCTTGCAGATCTCTCTCTCAGATGACTGTTGTGTAGTTCCTAGGAATCCCTAGGACCTGCGCCTTTTGGCTGACCTAAAATGAGGGCTTGGTGTTCAAACCGACTCCGGACACTCCCACAGGATATGTCAGCCGTTAGACCAGCTAGCTCTACAGTGCCACTACCACCCCCTGTATCTTATACTGGTGTAGGTAGTTTCTGGCAACCACTGAACATGACAAACCTGATTCCTCAGGAATCGTGGAAAAAAAGTACAGTACTTTTCACTAAGTCACTCGTGCTTACTTATTCTCAGAAAATACACAGGATGGCGATTAGGAGGTTTCCAATAAGTATTTATTGGTTCAACGTCAGTCTTGTGTAAAACATATTTGCTGCGACAATCAGGAGACAGAAGCATATGAAAGAAATCGCAAGTACTAATGTAGTAAATAATAGATACATTTCTACCATAGTGCTAAGAAGATGAACATATATAGTTCAGATAAGACAGTAGCACTTGCATACTCCTACAATGCACACCCTACGTAATATTCCAAAGTGTACCTAGCCTAGATATGTAGGTGTAGCATGCATATGTGTATAGGTATATATATATATAGCCAAGAATCCTTTAGGGAAGAACCAACCCCCTCACCTGATGGTAGAGAATGAAGGACCCTGTCTCTGCTCCGAGGATGACACCCCGCAAGGGATGTCAGACCACTGTGTGTCGAAGATTCAGCATGCATGACCCATGTCAGTGTGGAAGTAATTCTCCTCTAATTTGCAGTGGGGAATAAGGGTCTTATAAACTAGAGTGGTCACTCCAGGGTTTCTTCTAGAATCGATGTGTTTTGAAAACAATCATAAATGTTTTGAAAACAATCATAAATGTTTCTAAAACAATGCAATCATGCACAGCGGGCATGTTGGCCAAGGATGAAAAAAGCGGTGATCCTTATACAGAATAATTATGCAGTGCCCGAGGACATGTTTATGTACATCAGGTACAGGGATTATGATAAAATACTAAGAGCCTGGTGTCGAAAAGACAGGAGCAAACTACTAGGTAAAAGGTCACCTGTTCAGAAACGTTATTGTTGTGTGGATGGGACTTTGTATGTAGCAAGGGGCATACATGACAGGACTACCCTAACAAACATAACACCCACTCCTCATCAAATGGTCAACAGGATCAGCCAGGTAATAATAGAGCTAAGGTCATTAAAAGCATAAAATCATTTATAATTAAAATACTAAAAAAGCCTGTAAAAAAGTGTTCATAAAAGAAAAGCAATTTTCCCTAAAAGCGTTCAAAAGGTCCTCTAAACTTGAATATGGGGTTATTATTACACTGAGCACCTTGAAAGCCATTATGCTTAGTTAGAGCAGAAAAAGAGATAAAAATAAATAAAACAAAGTCAGTTTCTTCCTTCAATTCGGTAAATGTTTAAAAATTGCCGAACAGTTCCCAGCACAGGGAAAGCCAGATTATTTATGAATCCTGTGCTGAAGACTCAACATCACTGAACATTGCATCCGCAGGTGGCAATCCCTCCAGCACTTCCAATAGCATGTCGAGTGAGCATAGATGGTCATCTCCGGTTCCCACAGCAGCCGCCGGGGAAGAATTAGATGCCTGTATGCCTGGAACCGATGCCTGTACCTCTGGACAGAGCCGATTTCCCTACCAATAGGAGCGGAAGCATCCCTTGGAGGCTCTAAAAATGCTGTCGTCAACATGGGAATACGCTGTGGACAACTGTACACATGGGCCTGCAAGGGCTCCAGGAGCACGTCTATGTCCGGCGGCGCAACCGATGGAAGTGTCAGACACAGGTCCAACACATATCCAAATCCACAGAAGAGGCAGTGGAACACATGCAGAACACAGTCTAGCCAGACCGGTCTAAAAGAAAGGAACCAACGCTCACTCAGCTCTCTGAGCCAAAGCGTACCCAGGTAGAACACCATACACTCACGACGACATCGTTCCAGCAGTGTTCTCTCCATGTCTTGAGGGATTGAGACATCCATTGAGAATCAACAGGATTAAAATCAGGATGCCCGCCACTGATAGCAGTACCAGAGGAAGCCCTCCAAAAACGCTTCCAACTACGGATTGTATGAAAGCTGGAATTACTCCAAAGATGGTCTGAAAGGTGTTTAACAGACCTGATCCAATACGCTTAAATTAGTGTATGATCCCCCTCGTATCAGACATGTTAAAGATACGATGAACCATTTCTCTGAAATAGAGCGAGAAGTTCGTACGGACCACGGCCTGTATCTCTGTTGAAGACCTTGCAACCTGGAGATCAAAACTCTCTCGGGCTGAAGATAGGGCCACATTTTGTTGAAACAACATGGCTTTCAGTCTGCTCAGAGAATCAAACCTTATAGTGTAAACATTCAATGAAGGCCCACTGGTGCCTCCCTAACTATGCGAGCTGGGGGAAACAATACTTGCTTACAACAAACAACTCTGGAGCTGTGATTAGATACTCGATGCCTGGCGCCATCCTGCAACAACCTTGATCATTCAGCATTATATAACTCCCATTCAAGAGTAACTTGAAAACTGGATGAATCACTGCAGCTGGAGAGCCTTTCAAGTAGCAAGATAAGTTCGCTATTGAAGCATTACACGCCCCGTGAAGCGAGACCTCCTTGCACACTAAAGACCCACTTAAAGCCTTCTCACAGTCTGTACCGCTTAAAATAACTTCAGTGTCCTTATTTCTACACCTATATCTGTAAGGCAACTCCCAGATTTCCTGTATGTACCCTTCGCCCAATGCTTCATACCTGCCTACTGGGTGGTGTCTAAGGCAGTATTGGAACTGGAATGTCGGGATTGGCAATGTGATATAGCTATGAATTAACCATTCCGTAGATGGTGACTCTGCTACTGGAAAAGGTAACTTCTTTAATTTTTCTATGAGCAGCATGGTGTACTTCGCATCTCTGCGTGCCATGGTCAATTGTCTGTCGGTCAGATTATAAGCCGAAAACAGATTTTTGCTGTTAATGTACCACCATGGCATGTGGTCAGAACGCAATGATTGTAGCATCCAGCTTAAAAGCATAATGGAGCGCAATTGAGATTGCCCATGTTGTAGAATAGACAGATCTTGTTCCATTATGTCGATTGCTGAGGACACAATGTTGCCCAGTGAATAAATACGTGAAGAAAGTGTTGTCATTCCATTGTCCACCACATCTAAGGCCTTTTCTAGGTTAATTCTATCAATATCACGTAATCTCTCAGCAGCTTCCTGTTAAGAGACTTTCCACAGTTCATTGTAGATGGCATATAAGAAGCAATTTTTACGCGGTTTCTTGGGACCTAGCAAGAAATCCCTAAGATCCATGTTATCAGACAGATGGGACAAGTGTAGTTTCACCTGTAATAGTGTTGAGGTCTTTAGCCTCTCTAGGCATAACTTCCCAACACTATAAGAAGTCACTACCCCTGGGTCGTCTGTGTGTACAAAGCGTGGGTCAGGCCTATGGATACTAAACCCTCCGGTGGTACCCTGGAATCTTGATTGACACCTATTTGGGTCGATAGGCCAAACCAACCATCCCTTCCAACTTGGAGCTGATGAATTGTATGTACCATTCTGTATCATTGTACACAGTACCTCCTCACTTGTCAGTGTATCATTCGATATACCTTCAATAGGTGTGGGCGAGGGGATGCGTGGTGTTTTCAGGTCTTTTACTTTTGCAAATCCGTAGCAGGTAGTCTGTTGCACTGTTCTGTTCAGGAAGATTATATATAAATGATGTGAGGCAAGCTCTAAATAAAGCCTCAGTTCCCTGAACCTGCCAATCTTTTGTCCCCAGATAGATTTTGTGTCTATTGTGTCCCCAATAGTCGAAACCTTGTATAGACAGTTGGGAGATAAAAGGTGCTGAATATATCAGCTTTGTGTTTGTCAACATAATTTTCTTCGCAGTTGCATTCATTTGTGCAAGCTTATAGTAGTATGACGATGGGTTTGATGTACTGAACCCTGAAAAGTATGCAAATTTCTGTGTGAATGTGGCAGAACTACCTTTCGGTGGTGTTGAGCAATGTTCCTATTGATGGTAAGTGTTAACAGTGTGCGGAACGCTTGCTTTGTGCAAAAAGTGATGACCATAATGCTGGTAACAATATATGGTATCAAAATCAGGTGTATCCTCATACAATTCCTTGTAAGAAAATGCAGCAGATCGCTCTAGATCTGAGAGCATAGTATTTACAGTTTACATGTCCCAATCATCAGACAGTATACTTGGGGTAATGAAATCATTCAATGAAATTTTAAATACATGTGAAAATTTCAAAAGTTCAGTAGGACCAAATACATCATATGAAACCCTATCCCAAACTATACCATCAGGGAACTGCTGTAATGTTCACTAAGGACAGGTCTCTCTGTTTACAGTGGGATGACATATGTGGTTTCAGGACCAAGTTCACAGATTGTACTGCAGAGCGGTGTGGGAGGTAATGTCCATTCAGTAGTAGGAAAAAGACAGTTACTATATCAATCCAAATTAACAGGAACAGGAACGCTAATGCAAACCAAAGATGCAACCAAAGGGACAAAGTAAGTCTTTTTCAGCCAGAGATAGAATTGTCGAGATTTCTCTTTTTTGGAAATGGGTGGCGTTTGCTCAGGTTCACTTGGATCTGAAGAAAAGTCATCGAAGTAGATGAATTAGCCAGACGCAGTTCGATCTATCTTTGGTAGCTCTGCAGGGTTTGTAGAACTGGCAGGTGTCTCTTGTGAAGGCACATTGATGTAGATATCATTATTAGGCTGAATTGAAATTTGAGTTTCAGTTATATTTGGCTGTTGTTCAATTTCAACTGGTGTTATTCGCACTCCTTTATTGGATACTCCTGCACTTCACGCAGGGGAGTCTTGAAACGTTATTAGTCTTTCCATCTGAACTTCCTGTATAGTAGCAAGAGGGGATCTGCGCTACTCAGGATCCCATGCAGCCTACTGTTGACAATCGGCCACATAGTGTGGTTTGATCAGATCAATGGAGATGAATCTTCTTGCTTTTTGGCCGGCAAGAGGCGGAAGAAGTACTGTTCTTGTTCCTTCGACTGCCAGGACAGGTACCGGTGCTCTGTAAGATGGCCCAAACTCCTTCTTGTCCACGATCTTTTCTCTGACCAGGTCCCTAATCTTCGTGACCCAGGCAGGTCTTGCTGGAACCGGTTTCACTTCCCCAGTGGTGGTGCGTTTTACTTGGACGATGCTTTGTAATGCCCGGAATTCATTGAGTTCCTCTAAAACAGCCAAACGATCATTCAATGCAAATGGCTTTGCATCTGCCACTGTGCTGGCACAATCGAGGTCAGGTACCCACATTCTTGCCCCAAACAGGTTCTCATAGAGGGTACGTCCTCCCAAGGATTTTCTTGGCATGTTGTTATGTGCACTCTGGACCCCATACAGGTGATTGACTCAACTGCCACCTGCACCTACTACCATTGCTGTTAAGGATTGCTTTAGGTCTTGATTTTTCCTCTCCACCACCGAATTTCCCTCGGGATGGTAGGGGGAGGAGTACCGCAAGGCCACACCTATACTTCCCACGGCTTCCTTGTAAGCCAGTGAGCTAAACTCAGGGCCACGGTCGGAATGTAACGTGCCAATTGCGTATGTCCCGATGAAGACTCGCAAATACTTTATAACAGTTCGGGGGTCAGCCGAGCGCTGAGGCCAAACCCATAGGAATCTAGAGCATGAATCCACTGCCACTAAGATGTACTTGTAGGCCCCATCTGAATTTAGGGGGCTGCAGTGGTCCAAACAGACACATGCGAGAGGTTTGTCTGAAATGAGTAGTGGTGTTTGCGGTGGCCGTGGAATCTTTCATCTGCTGCTAGATGTCATACTTTAGGACATAACCCTTGGTTTGTTTAGACAAACCTGGCCACCAGTTTCGCTGCTTCAACAATTAAATTGTAGCAGTGACTCCTGCGTGTGCTGAGCCTAGACCCTCGTGCACCTAGAATTAAACCTAATCTGCGATCTATGTTCGGTATAACTCTATTCCTCACTCCTGGAATTTGAGCATACAGTGTATTTTGCGCATCTAATTTATAGGAGTATTTGAGAGGAAAGCCCTTTGATACGTTGCGTCGTTTGTCGAGGCGTTGATAGCTATCAGTATGTCTCCGTCTATCCTCGTGCTAGAACGAGTGATTGCAGCAACGGCAGCAGTTTGCACTGTCGCCTTGGCGGATTCATCAGCCAGTGAATTCCCTTCAACGTGTACGCCAACACGCTGATGACTCAAGGAGTGAATAACCTGAGCCAGTCGCAGACATTCTTTCAGCTTTGCCACTTGTTCCCATAACAATTTATGCTTAATTGTGCAACCCTTAGAATCTCTAAAC
Source organism: Calotriton arnoldi (assembly GCA_963921515.1). Classification (NCBI taxonomy): domain Eukaryota; kingdom Metazoa; phylum Chordata; class Amphibia; order Caudata; family Salamandridae; genus Calotriton; species Calotriton arnoldi. Next base: position 6,589 of record CAWUFW010024882.1, on the reverse strand, counting down.
CCATTCTGTCCCCAGTAACGAAGATATTCATTATAAGACTGTACACAGTAGAACGAATCGCACACAATCAGTGTGGGGAATTCCTGATCTGTATATTGTAGTGCTAGTATCAGGGCTTTTAGTTCTGCCAGCAGCCCTGTGCAATCGCCTAGAGATTCTGTAGTTGTATTGCTGGGATGGAATTTATCGTACCGCATACGTCCCTTCACTATAGCACATGCTGCGCTATACTGTTGTTTACTTCCAATGGCAGGCTGAGCAGAACCATCAGTGTAAATGATGTATTCATATTTTTCTAGAGGCAACATTTCTTTTGAGAGAGGGTATTCTTGGTCGTACTGCAGGAATGCTTGTGTTTTCAGTGTAGGATCATATTTGTAATCTACGTCTGTTGCAGTGAGAGAATTAGCCCATTGTATCCATCATGGATGCAGTGCTTTCGCAATTGAAAGGCTCGCTTTGGTCACAGCTTCTAAAGTTGGTACCGGGGTTGCAACGATTATCTGTTTCCCCTGTACTAGTGCTCTTTCTCTCACTACAGCAGTCTGTACTGCTGTCAGTATTTTTTCTGTGGCCGCAAATCGCATTTCAGCATTTGTGTATAAATGTGATTTGTATGCAATCTGGACTGTCTCACCTTCATTGAAAGTGATATATGTGTATCCTGATAAACCCGGGACCACCCGGATCACCAAGCTGGTAGAATTCACACGTGTGTGCAAATGTTTTGATGCTATCATGTCAGCCTGAAAGGAACGGAGAATATCTATATGTTCCTGTGTCCACTGATGTGCTGTGAAATCAGGTCTGATTAAGTTGTAGAAAGGTTTTACTCTTTCTGCATAATCCAGAATGTATGTTCTGCCAAAATTTAGAAATCCTAAAATGGATTGAAAACCCTTCAGAGTCTTCAGAGGTTGGAGCAGCGCACACTTTTCTAAAAAGGTGGCTGCCAGGCTCTTGCCTTCACTTGATAGTTCATGTCCCAAAAATAGGACAGTGAGATGGCTGATTTTTCTTGAAATTAAATTTGTAGCCCAAGTTGGCGAACCCCACAATTATGTTGTTCACCCTGCACAAGTGTTCAAGTAACTCATCGTCCATCAGATAGATGTCATCTACATAGGACACTGCCTCCTCGTCGCATGTTTGTAATAGTTCTGACACTCTTGCCGAGAATAGCCCCGGGGTGTTCTTATACCCGTGGGTCAAACAACAGAAGTGACGCTGAGTGCAGAGGGCAGAAAATGCTGTCAGATGTCTGCTATCTGGAGTTATATTTTGGCAGAAGAATCCAGTCAGGATATCTAATATTGTTTTGTATTTCTTCCGCACAATGTTATTCATTAATGCAGCCCTATGTGCGTTTTGAACCGCAAATGTTCGTGTGCACGGGTTCAAATGTCGGTGGTCTAAATCTAGACAATATGAATTGTCAGGTTTCATTACGGGAAACAAAGCATTGTTCATTGGGGAGGTGCAAGTCTCAATCACATCTTGGTATTCAAGTTGGTCTAAGATTTCTTTGACCTGTCTTTTTGCATCGTTTTTAATAGGGTACTGTCTCTGTGGATTTGCAGTACATTTTAATGGGATTTCGTGGTGAGTAGACTTCACGTCCCACCCTACATGGTTGCGGTATAATGCCGGAGCTAGCGCTAGTGCCCTCTCTCCTGCACATATGAATGTTTTAAAGATTCTGGAACGAGGTCGGAGAAAGCAGGCAAAATGAAGCTTCCCCTTTTGGGCAATCCATCACAAATTCTGGTGGCCAATCTTTTTCTGCTTACAGGATGTCATATTAAAATGTTAAGTTCTCCCAAAAGAGACCTTTAATTTTTCTTGGGATGTCCCCCTCTATTTGGAGTGTAATTTCGTATAGTCGATGTGGGACACTAACTCATGTATCAGGTGTTTCCACCGTGATATGTTCATTCAATACTGCTGTTACCAGAAAATCCTTCAGGTTCTGGCGAGCTATTGTTACTTCTGCCGCGCTGTCTAGCATCATCAGATCCCATTCCCCATTCAGAAGCTGAGTCCTCAGTAACCTGGGCGTGTCTAATTTTTAAGCCAGCTACTTTCTTCTTTTTTAATTGAGGCTTTGCTTTAGGTTGTTCTTCCTGCTTGATAATGTAATCTGAATTACAATGTGTTTCCCTTTTTGTCTTTGGTTGATCTTCTGTCTTTTGTTCTGATCGCCCGTCCCTCTCCGAGTTTTTTGATGAACCCTGAAAGGAACGAAAGGAACGTGTATCAGTGTCCTGATACCTGTCAGGTTTCCTAACGTTATCACGATTCCTAAGGTTATACCTCTTTTCAGAGGACTCCCGTTGGGGAGACCCACCCCTTGATCGTGAATTCTTTTCTGTATTGTTATTTTTAGATTGTTTGTTATCCCATTTCTTTTTAGAAGAAGAGGGTACTTTCTTCGAGTTGTCCTTGTCGGGACTACTCGCCATTTGTGGTTTCCCTGGTTTGGCTCCCAACTATCTCTACCTAACGGGCATAGGTTTCTTCGATAATTTTTGGTAATACTTGCTCCTTATTTATAGGAGCTATTTCCCTTAGGCGGTGTTGTATGGCCATTGCTGCTGCCTCCCCTTTTATGTTGTTCAGCATTATTGCAGAGATGTGGGCAAAATTACCCATCAGTTTCATCCCCTAGTCCAGGGCAGGTCCTGCCCCGTATTCATTCTGTACCTGTTTCAGTACTTCTGGAATGACTGCTATGGAAGTATTCTGATGTAAACGGTAGCAAATATTGTTCCCCAAGTGGTACAATCCCCAATCGAGGGAACCATCCCCATTCCAAGCAAATGGTTAGCATTCTATGTTTTTCCTGCGGCCCCTTATGGGGAAATACTGCTTCCAGCTGTGCAATTTTTGGTGCTATCCAGAATGGAATTTGCCCCCGTTTGGAGGGGATTGTCCCCATTACTGATTTTAGTGTCTGTGGGCTAATTGTAGGTTTGTTCTGTTGTGGACCGACTGGAGCATGTCTAGCAGGTTGGACTGTTAATGTTCGCATGACAAACTGAACAATGTGTCTGTATAGCCGGACTATGTCTTTGTATAGTGTACGGACTTCATCTACTGGTAGTGTGTCTATTTCAGGATGTGGAGTGTATGTCGCTAAGACCGGCCAGGTCGCTCCTTCTGTGCTGAGTGGACCGAGTCTTACGACAGATGTTGTGTGTGGGAGGGCGCCGTTAAACCAGTTTCTGTGTTGCTGGTAAGTTAACGGGACTTCAATGTCTTCGTATGGAATGTATTCTTCCGGTGGTTCAACTACAATGTATGTGTGCAACAATTTAGTCTGCGGATCTGCAGGCGGGAACTGAATCCAAAAATAGAATACCTCTGATCCAAACACCTCGTCTGTCTCAATCACAAAGGTAACACAGCCACCTGTTGCGGGTACGCCCTGTTCTAACAATTTTTTAGATACTGCATGTCTGCAGTTTTCTGTAATGTTGAGAGTGTTTGCAAATTCATCTTCCCCCGAACCTCCACTGCTACTTGCTGGGTCAATCATTTTTAAAGGGGAAGAGAAAAAAAATATTAAGAGCTAGGGTTTTGCACAAAGTGGGATCCTTTTATCCTTACAAGCTTGTTTAAACCTTCAGCCAATACACAGGGTATATCTGCTCAGCTGAGGCGGATCTCCCTTCCCACTTCAGATGTCTCTGAATAGTGTGAGTAGGGTTTTCTGAAAAAGCACAACTGAACTACTCAGATTTTAACTGTTAATATAAGAACCAAACCGACGTTGGCGGTGCCATGTCGTGTAGTTCCTATGAATCCCCAGGACCTGTGTTATTTTGGATGACCTGAACTGATGGCTTGGTGTTCAAACCGACTCCGGACACCCCCTCAGGATACGTCAACCGTTAAACCAGCTAGCTCTACAGTGCCACTACCACTCCCCAGAATCTTACAGTGGTGTAGGAAGTTCCTTGCAACCACTGAACATGACAACCCTGATTCCTCAGGTATCGGGGAAACAGTACAGTACTTTTCGCTCAGCCACTCATGCTTACTTATTCTCAGAAAATACACAAGGTGGCGATTAGGATGTTTCCAATAAGTATTTATTGGTCCAGCGTCAGTCTTGTGTGAAACATATTTTCTGCGACAATCAGAAGACAAAAGCATACAAAAGAAATCGCAAGTACTAATATAGTAAATAGTAAATACATTTCTACAATAGTGCTAAGAAGATGAACATATATAGTTCAGATAAACAGTAGCACTTGCATACTCCTATAATGCGCGCCCTACGTAATTTGCCTAAGTGTACCTAGCCTAGATATGTAGGTGTAGCATGTATATGTGTATAGGCATATGTGTATATAGCCAAGAATCCCCTAGGGAAGAACCAACCCCCTCACCTGATGGTAGAGAATGAAGGACCCCGTCTCTGATCCGAGGGTGACACCCAGCAAGGGATGTCAAACAGCTGCGTGTTGAAGATTCACCATGTAGGACCCCGTGTCAGCATGGAAGGAATTCTCCTCTAATTTGCAGTGGGGGAATAAGGGTCATATATACTAGAGTGGTCACTCCAGGGTTTCTTCTAGAATCAACATGTTTTGAAAACAATCATAAATGTTTTTCTAAAACAATGTGATCATGCACAGCGGGCATGTTGGACAAAGATGAAAAAAGCGCTGACCCTTGTACAGAATAATTATGCAGTGCCTGAGGACATGTTTATGTACATCAGGTACAGGGATTATGATACAATACTAAGAGCCTGGTGTCGAAGAGACAGGAGCAAACTCCTAAGTAAAAGGTCACCTGTTCAGAACCATTATTGTTGTGTGGATGGGACAATGTATGTAAAAAGGGGCATACATGACAGGACTAGCCTAACGAACATGACATGACGGGTTTGCATAGTAGGTTGTGTGGATGGACTTGCCACACCTTTCAGAGCTCTCTCTCAGATGACAGATGTGCATAGTAGGGTGTATGGGGAGCAACACACCTCTCCTGTGAGACCTCTCTCTCAGATGGACTGGCCTTTCATTAGAGACCTCTCTCCAGATGACGGGTGTGCGTAGTAGTGTGTGTATGTGAAGAGAGGATGCCCTCTCCACAGAAACTTCTCTTGGATGACGGGGGTGCATAGTGTGGTGCATCTAGGGACTGTCCTACTCCCACTCTTTGATGACAGGTGTGCATAGTAGTGTGTGGGAAGAGCATTAACTCTAATCACAACTCTTAAAAAGCCAATGTGCATAAATAGTAGACTCTGATAAACACCTTCTCCAGTAAGACTCCTTCCTCCAGTTACAAGTGTGCATATCAGAGTGTATTCAAAAATCACCTACTCCTTCCAACTTTTCATAATCCCGCAGGAGTCTCGCGAGATCGTAACATTTTTTAAAAACCGAATTAACCTTCTAATCATCACAGTACTTCTCTCTTGCATGCTTCCTCTCAAATACAAGGACCACAATATGCATTCCTACTAATAGAGTGCATCGAGAACTCATCTACTCCTTTTTACTAGTCACAATCCTGCAAAAGTCCAGTGAGATCGTAAAAATTAGTTAAAAACAATATGCTTTTTGTTCTTCACAATAGTTATCCCTTAGACACCTCCTTCCTAAATCTAATGGGACAGCATGCCTATCTGCTGCCCTCTTATGTAGTTTTTTTTACTTCATTTCCACAAAACCTCTAATTTTTCACAATAAACGGTAATGGCTGCCATTTCATTAAAAAAATTCCAACAGCCAGCCAATCAGAGCTCTCGCAGGATTCACAGGAGCCTCTCGCTCCCATGAGAGCATGAAGGCTCACATAAAAATGGGCCTCTTGACCAATCACAGTGCTCCATGTTTGATTTCGCACTCTCGTGGGATGCTCTCTGGGCTCTTGCAAGCCCAACTGCCAAAATATACAATTATTTTTTACCTTTAATAGCTCAAAAGCTAATTAACGGATTTACACCAAATCACAAGAAGCTAAATCTACAGACCAAGATCTAGATTCCTGCTGAATTTGGTGTAATTTTGTTCAGCAGTTTTTGCTATAACCTGTCTTAAGGAAGTCTATGGAAAATGCATGGGGATGTTATGTTTTGAGGCCTCTTTTTTTTCTCAGTCCCTGCTTCACAGACCACCCGATATTTTCCAGGAAGGAGCTGAGGTGGATGAACTTCTTTTCGTCAAACAGGTCCAAATTTATTAGCAAACCAAAAAACGCTCCGTCTACGGAAAAGCAGCCCTAACTATAACTACCGAGTGGTGACAGCCACTAAAGTGTGTGTGTGTGTGTGTGTGTGTGTGTGTGTGTGTGTGTGTGTGTGTGTGTGTGTGTGTGTGTGTGTGTGTGTGTGTGTGTGTGTGTGTGTGTGTGTGTGTGTGTGTGTGTGTGTGTGTGTGTGTGTGTGTGTGTGTGTGTGTGTGTGTGTGTGTGTGTGTGTGTGTGTGTGTGTGTGTGTGTGTGTGTGTGTGTGTGTGTGTGTGTGTGTGTGTGTGTGTGTGTGTGTGTGTGTGTGTGTATATATATATACACATACACACCCTACTGGCGGTCGCCAGTAGGTAGTTATAGTTAGGACCACGTTTCCATA
>CAWUFW010024881.1:0-53390 GCA_963921515.1 Calotriton arnoldi | reverse complement strand
AAGTCATAGTCAACAACAAAAAATCAGCCATCTTCCGTCTCCTTAGGGGAAGCGACAGGGGTGCCCCTTGTCCCCGCTGTTATTTGCGCTCACACTAGAACCCCTAGCTTCTTGGATCCGGAAGGACCCTATAATTCGGGGGCTACGCTGGATGGAGGAATGGGAGGACCGTATATCGCTCTTTGCAGACGATATTTTGCTGTACCTGGCCTCACCAAAGAGATCCCTGCATAGGGTTCTTAACATCTTCACTAATTGTGGTACATACTCCGGATACACCATCAATTGGTCAAAATCGCTCATTTTTGTATTGAAGGGAGGACCGCTGACCCTGCCAAAAAATTATCAGATTACGATAGCCACGGGGGGTTTAAATATCTAGGAATCTTTATTACTATGGATCCTAAATTGTTTTACGTATCTAACTTATTACCACCACTACAGCGGCGGAGGTGTGATGTTGAACACTGGAAGTCTCTTCCGCTATTGCTCTTGGGCAGAGCTGCGCTCTTTAAAATGATGTCGCTGCCTCGCTTTTTGTACATTCTTCAGAATTCGCCTGATCTCATCCCCGCATCGTACTTTAGATTGGTGGAAAATGCACAGAGAATGTTGCTTTGGGGAAATAGTCCGCCACAAATTTCATTCCCAAAACTAGTGAAAGGCTGGTATGACTGGGGAATTGGATTGCCAAACATTAAAAAGTACTACTGGGCGGCACAACTAGCGGCCATTAATCACTTCATATATCGACCCCAGAATGACCGGGGTATGCCATGGATAGGTGGCTACTCCCCGGTAGCAATCATACACAGGCATTGTATTCAAAGCCCACAAAATTCCACTTGACGGGTTCCACAAAACACTCCGCACAGGTGTGGCATTCGGTCCAAAAGAGTATGGGATGGGCAAAGACCATAACACAGACCACCCCATTATGGGATACAGAACAATTGGGCTCCCTCTGGAAAACGAAGGGGTTCGATAAATGGGATAAAATAGGGATCTCTCGGGTGGGCGACCTCTGGGCAAAGGGAGGGGTGGTGCCCTTCGCAGCCCTCCAGCAGAATTACGAATTAGCGGACACTGAGGGGTTTCGATATCTACAAGTACCACATGCTTTGCAAGCGGTGATCCCAAAGGGAGAAACCCCTCCTGAGACCTCTCCCCTAGAAGATAGGCTCCTGGACGGTTATATGCCAAAAAGGCAATTTCCTGACATACATAAAACTGGTAAATCACTCACCTGATCCTCTTCCACAACTCCGTGCAAAATGGGAAGGCGACTTAGCAGGATTAGAAGAAGAGGAGTGGCTGGAAGCGCTAGCATCCCCAAGGGAGGGGGCAATATCCTCTAAACTAAAATTGGTGCAGCTCAAAATATTGCACAGAATATATGTTACAGGGCCAACACTGGTCAAGAAGGGGTAAAGAGACGAGCCTAGTTGTAGACGATTATGTGGCCGTGAGGGCACATTCTTTCATATAATATGGGAATGCCCATATATTAGTAGATACTGGAGCGATGTCGCCTCATGCATGGGGGAAGTCATAGGAGAGATGATAACAACTGAAGCCAAACGTTGTTTATTAAATATATTGGAACCAACAGACTTGAGAAGCAAAGAGAAAACATGGGTGATGCTGGGTTTGATGGTCGCCAAGAGGAACATCGCAAGAAAGTGGGGAGTACAGACTGGTCCGACATTGAGGGAATGGGAAGGCGATATGGATTGGTGCATGTTTAGAGAGAAAACAGTGTACATGTCAAGGGGATGTCCGAGAAAATGGATACAAATATGGGGAAAATGGAACGAATATAGGGAAATATCTGTGTGCCACCCAGGTTACCGTCACAGCTTTCCCCAGAAGAATTAGAGCCCTAACATGCAGACGAGTTCTGGCCATGAATGATGTTATGTAATGATACTGGGCTATGTGTTCCGCGCCACTGACTACTATGATACTCTGATTGTAATATTTGGAAATCTGTATTGTTGTTTTTGTTAACAATAAAAAGAATTAAAAAAATATATATCAGTTGTTTTTGAATACTGCAGGGACAATGCGCATTGTAAAAGTACAACATTTGTTAGACATTTCTGCAAAATTCCTTTGAGAAAAAGGGCCATATTTTATATAATGGTTGTTCCTAATTGTCTATACTAATTATAGCAATTAGCCTGGCCTGGGTATAGAAAGGTACAACCTTGAATAGAGTCATCAGGCAACCAGCATGGTTACCAGTATGTCACTGTAACACTGGAATAAATATGCACAAAGTAGTGTTTACATTATGCATAGCTTTTGCATTGGCAGTCTATTATACACAATATCAGAGTAGAGTGTTCTGCTTTTGATACACAGGCTTAGTTTAACAGCAGAATAAGGTTTCTCAAGTATTTTGTTTCCAACCTACACTAGTTTGAAGAGGCAGGTCACAGCATTGCAGTGCCTACACAAAGGGAGTGCTGGTGTACTGCCTCTGCATAGATGCCCTTCTAAACCTGTCATTCAATGCACTCAGAGAAGCACAATGGAGCACACATAGAAAAGGAAATAACGAGGAGAGATAAAGAGGAGAAATAAAGAATTTCTCCTCATAACGCATTACCTTGGGAGGCGTAAGGATTTGACGCATCCCCAGGTTTACATTGTCTTGTAAATCTGGGGATGCTTCAAAATCAATGGGTGTTGCGTGGGAAAACCCACCACAACGCCTCCTGAGCGCAGAGTAAGGCAACGCAGCTGCCTTGCCATACTCCATATCTATGAGGCCATGTAAAGTGGCTTTGCGTGGCCTGATAGATATGATTTTTTAATCTGCGCTTTAGTAGCGTCACAAAAGTGATGCTCTGGTAGTGCAGGGGGCTAATAAATAAGCCCCTACATGCTCAGGCTTCACATAGCAGAGCGATCTCTCAGTCTACCCATAGGTCAAGCACTAGAGACCTGAGCTAATCCTCTGCCCACAATGCCCCTTCACCAAAGGACCGAGCCAAAGCCCATCATGTCGGCTTGATTTCTTCTAAATCCGCCTCAAGCTCTGCATCTAGTACCTGATGGCACCAACTACATATATTGAAAACTTTTACATGCAAGATATGAGTTGAGTTCTTACTTACAAAGTGCAACGAATGCCCTTAGGCATCCTAGCATTGAACTGGCGACAACATCAGAATAGGTGTGAAGATAACCAATAAAGTAGAGGCATTTTAAGGTCCTTCCTAAAGATAGAATGGTCCTTCTGTTTTGTGCAGGCCAAGATGGAGTGCATTACAAATAGAGGCAGCAACAAAACAGAAGAAACTTCATGACAGGACATGCTGCCATATTCTGAATGCCTTGAAGCTTGTAAATAGCTGAATCAGGAAGGCTAATGAAGTAAGCATCGGCATAGTTCTATCTAGAAGTGATGGTAGCATTAATGATACAGGATTTCAAATAGCACAGAGTAAGAAGGTTTTCTTCAAGCTCCTCATTTCGAAGTAACAGGATTACACAACTGCAACAGCTGAATGAGGCAGGTTGAAATATCAAAATTGTGATCTTATCTGACGTCATTCAGTACAGCCACAGGGGCAGTCTCAGTGCCTAAGCCAGGTCTTAAACTTACCTGGCTTGTCGGTAGTAAATGGTGCTCTTCAAAATGTTTAAATAGCTTGTGAGCCGGAACTTCTCACCAATTTTATTGATTGCTGGCAAAAGAAAGATAAGCCTATAGTTAGCTTCTGTGCTGGGCTCCAAGTTTGACTTCTGTTAAAGGGATTTGACGATCTCTTTTTTCCATCCACTAGCGAAAGAGACATGAAAATAGGTTTTAAGAATGAAGGTAAAAACAGGCAAAACAATTTTTATGTCCTGACTGGACCTTCATCATCTAGGGGGCTTGGTTATGCAACAGGAAACCTCCTCCTCTTCCTTAATCGTTGGGACAGCTGTTAGAAGAGTGACAGGAAGGGTGAATGTTCGCAATTATCCTGCAGAAGACAGGATGCAACCGGAAGCTGAGCAGAGGTGGAACTTCTGCTGGTGTGAACCTCTGACCTGGCTGTCCATTGCTCCAATTTAAGTAAAATTAGGGTGATAATTAGAGCACACTGTAGTTACTGATACCCTGGTGTGAGGTATTTAATGGATGACATAATTAATTTCTCCTGAGATCCTCACCTCAGAATGAAGCCCAGGTTGTGGAATCAATGTTTACCACGCCAATTACCGCATAGTTTGCATTAAAGTCCATTCTATTCTATTCTGATTTATAAAGTGCATGGCTGCCCTCCCGGGGCTTCCCATCACTAACAGTAATAGGTATAGCATGGAAATAGAAACTTAAAAAGCCAGATCTTCAACAGCTTTTATACTTTTCAACAGAGCTGCAGAATCGAAGCTTCGGAGGGAGGGAGTTCCACAATTTAGGACCGAAAGAAGCAAAGAAGCACCTTCCTTGCCTAACCAGTTTTACTTGGGAAATTACTGCAAGATTATGATTGCTTGAATATAGCGCGCGACTTGAAGAATATGGATGAACTAGTGATGTTAAATATAAGTTCCCGAATTGGTCATGGCTTTGTGCTTAAAGCACAGAGGGGCATATTATCAAGCGGCAGCGATAATTATTGCTGCCGCGCTTAGCGTGAGATTTCTTATCGCTGGCTATCGCTGGAAATTATCGCCATGCTAGCGCTGTATTAACAACGCATAGCGCAATGGCGATAATTATTCCAGCAATAGCGGTGTTTTCCATGGAACATCGCTGGTTTTCCAGCGATGTTCCATGGAAAACGGCGATAACCTTGCTGATACGACCCTGTGGTCGTATCAGCATAATCCACCTCCCATGCAAAGTATGCCTGGATTTTAGCAGACGTTAAAATCCAGCGTTAATGGCCGGTTAGCGCGATTGTGTTTATCGCTACGCCGGCTGGGGCATTGTTGTAAATATCGCGAAGCTGCCTTCGCGATATTTACCCATGTAGCATATTGAGGCACGCCTACTTTGCATCTCATTAACGTTGAGATGCAAAGCGGGTGCTAAATCACGGAAACACGCGCTAGCGTGTCCTTGCTAATCTTGCGATAAAATTATCGCCGCTTTTCGGCCGAAAACGGACGCTAAAGCGGCGATAATTTTATCTCCCCCTCTTGTTAATATGCCCCAGAGACTTGAACAGGATGTGCCTGGCAATAGGGAGCCAGAGCAAATTCCAAAGGTGATGGGAAACAAATGCAGATTTTGGAATGTGACAGAGAAGAGGGGCTGCTGCATTATGCACAATCTGAAGTCTCTTTGTTAAGGATTTGTTAACACCAAGATAAAGAACATTACCATAAAAAGTCTAGAGATGACCAAAGCCTGCGCAATCGTCCTTTGGGTGGAGGCAGGTAAAAGCTAAAGTATTTCTCTCAAATATATGAGAATGCCAAAACAACAGACAGCCATCTTAATTATTTCCTGGGCCATAGTGAGCTGATCATCCAGCCAGAAGCCTAGATCTTTGATTACTTGACTGGGATTAGCGCAAGACCACAGTTTATTCGGCCAGCAGTGGGGGCCCAAATATGGGGTTGATTGCCAATCAGTAAAACTTTGGTCTTGTTACCATTCAGTTTTAGACAATTGCTCCTCATCCAGTTCGCTACCTCCGCAAGGCAAGGGTTGAGGTTAAGCGATCTAAGGCCATCCTTAGCAGAAAGTGACACAGTAATTTGTGTGTTAAACTGCATATGAGAATAGTGTCAGCCCATGTGCTTCCACTATGTCAGCCAAGAGGCAGATATAGATATAAACAAGGCAGGGCTCAAAAAGAGCCCTGTGGAAGTCTATATGGTAGCAAATGAACCGAAGATCCATGGGGTTTTTAAATGGCTTGAAAAGAGCGGTCTTGCAAAAGGAGCGAGGCCAGGATAAGGCAGGGCCCTGAAGGTTAGGTTTCTTGAACAGTGGTAACACCATTGCCTATTTCAAACCAGTGGAACCATGCAATTACACGAAGAGGTACAGAGTAAGTTTACCAGAACTTGAGAGAGCGTCACACTCACCATTCTCAGGGTTCCCGGTGGCAGGGGCTCCAGCGGAGAGCCCGACTCAATGGCATCCAGGAGAGCCACAAAGTTGATGTTATCAATGGGAAGAAAAGACGCCAAAATAGATTCAGAAATAATAGGTGAGTTTGAACATGCATCCAAAACTGGAGTGGCGTTAAAAGAAGCATAGATATCTGCCACCTTTTTGCAGAAAAAAAACAGCAAGATCATTGCAGTGTATCTCTAAAGAGAAGGAAGTGGCGATGCAGTAGCAGGATCCAGCAGGGGCTTCACAATTTGAAAAGTTTCTAAGAAGAGTTTTGGACACTGGCAATTTTGTCAGAATAGTAAGCAGCACAAGCTACGTGACATGCCTTATAGTATTCTGTCATGGCCAGCTTACACTGTGCCTTATCCTCCTGAATATAATATTTGCACCAGGCACGTTCCTAGCGTTTGCAGTTTTTCTTCAAAGCTGGTACAAAATCTTTGAACCAGGGGGCCAGGAAGAGAGATTTAAATGTAGTGACCTGTTTTAGTGGGAGTACTGAGTCTAATGTGGTCCGGGCCCAGTTATCAATAACTCTAGAGAGAGTGTCCAGAGTCCCTCCGCAGTCTGTTTTAGACTCTTGAAGAGGAGTACAAAAAACAGCAGAATAAAACGTAGACCATCGTCCAGAGAGGGTTTTAGGACCCGCAATGGACTCTGCAGACTTAAGAGAATAGGAACAGCATCGTGATCTGACCAATTAAGGGGCATAGCGGGTTCAACCGATTTAGCAGAAAGGTTAGGGTCTAATATTCTGTGCATTTGATCCTGGTAGATTTTTTCAGGATTTTTCTTGGGAAGTCTGTCAGCAGAAATTTGTGGTAACTGATGCACAACTCAAGATTTCAATCTATATGCAAACATCCATTTGTGCAAGTATCGGTATTTAAAACAGAACTTTGAATCGGGGTCTAAGTTTAGGGCGTGATTTAGATGTTGGCGGGGTTCACTGACAGAATATCGATGTAAAAATTATAGAAGTAAAAAAAATAGATGAAAAAATATAGAATGCAAAAATATTGACTCCCTATACTTAAACAAATAAGTACAAAAATATCGCGAAAAAAAATATTGATGTAAAAAATATAGTTGTACACAATATCGATTTTTATATATATATACAATAAAATAATAAATATTAAGTATGTTAAATAATAAAATTATAAAATAATTAAGTAGATTTAATATAAATTTTAACAAATATAACAAATAAACTTAATTTTAAAAAGTTAAACACATACATAATAATTAATATATATATTTACTTTAAAACAATTAAACTATTAATTTTAATTTATTTTATAATTGTACAATTGGTGGGTGTGCAATATGAAAATGGCGAAGTGGGTTCAGCGTTTGCACACACTGTCTCCGTTCAAGCCTCTGAAGAGAAGCATATGGAGCTTCGAAACGCGTCAGGCAATTCCATTACGGAGCAGCTTCTACAAGCGGATCCTCGTCCCTGCCTATCATCAACAAAGCTGCTGATCGAGTGCTACTCACCTGGTGGACAACCTTTGGAGCAGATTTGGGTGCTATCCGGACCACATTTCCCACAATGCACAGTCTCATTCGAGCTTCCCATTGGTGGGTGTGCAATATGAAAATGGCGAAGTGAGTTCAGCGTTTGCACACACTGTCTCCGTTCAAGCCTCTGAAGAGAAGCATATGGAGCTTCGAAACGCGTCAGGCAATTCCATTACGGAGCAGCTTCTACAAGCGGATCCTCGTCCCTGCCTATCATCAACAAAGCTGCTGATCGAGTGCTACTCACCTGGTGGACAACCTTTGGAGCAGAATATATATATATATATATATATATATATATATATATATATATATATATATATATATATATATATATATATATATATATACCTACAGGCGGTCGCCAGTAGGTAGTTATAGTTAGGACCTCGTTTCTATTCAAAAGCGTTTTTAATTTGCCAATATCTTTGGCGCCGTTTGACGAATCTTCGCAAAATTTTCAAAACTAATGGGGCGCTCCGGTCAGCTCCTGTCTTAAAAGTTTCGGGGTGATTCGTCAAGCAGGGGCCGAGAAAAAAGGGGAGTCCAAAAACAGGCAATTTCCATAGGAAATTTTAGACACGGCTACAGCCCGAACTGCTGAACGGAATTACACCAAATTTGGCAAAAAGGTAGGTCTTGGTTCAGAAAGCGACCTTTTTTTAAAATGGTGTAAATCCGTTCAGTAGTTCCTGAGAAATTAAAAAAAGAAAAATATCAATATCTGAGCACCGAGGAGGAGTCGCGACTCCTCCCGGGCACGAGCTTCACTCTGATTGGCTGCCAACACTCCAAACCAGGAAGTGTTGGCAGCCATCTTGTGACTCGGTAACCGAGTTACAAGAAAACAGTGAAAAAAACATTAAAAAAACAAGAAAAGGGGGCAGGGTAGAAACACCCTGACCCCCTAGGCCTGCTGAGGGGGTCCCACAGGGACCCCTAGGGCCCAAAAAAGCATTTTTTGTTTATTAAAAACGACAGAATTCGCGCTGGGTGCGCGAATCCTGCCGAGAAAATTTTAAAAACAAAGCGCGGGCTCCCGCGCTCGTTATTGTTAAACCCCGGGTGGGCCAGGTCCCGGGGCAATCCCAGATTATATAGCAGGGGCCCGCGGGTGCCCCGCAGCCCTGGGCACCGCCAACTCCTGGGGCTTGATTGATGATTTGCGGGGGCACGCAGCCCCCTGCAGTCCCGGGGACCACCACCTCACCGGGGCTTTGCCGTTTAAACGTGGGGGCACCCAGCCCCCCCGCAGCCCCGGGGACCACCACCTCCCCAGGGCACTAAATATTCTAATTAGGGGTCCGTTACAGACCCCCGGGCCCTGGGGACCACCACCTCCCGGGGCTTTAGAAATGAAGGGAGCCCTTGATGGCCCTGGGGACCGCCACCCCGGGACATTGCTGTTTGCTATGGCAGGGCGGAGCACGGCTCCCGCCCTGTCATAGCAAACTCTGCTTTGCTTGGTTTAAGCGAGAGCAGGTAAACCTCCTCTCGCTTCAATCAAGCAAAGCAGGATTGCTTTGAGCAAGGGGAGCTGCATGTCAGCAGCTTCCCTTGCTCAAGCAATGCCGGCTCCCGCAGGAGGCTGGAAGCCGGCGGGACCGTGGGGGCATTGGGGCTCCCCCACGGTCCCCAATGGAGGAGGCCAGGCCCCGGGGGATGAGGTCCCCGGGGCCAGAAGTGGCCTGGGAGGGGGGCCACGTGGCTCCCCTGTGAAATTTTTTTACAAATAAAAACGGAAAGGCCGGCCCCGGGGGATGGGGTCCCTGGGGCCATAATTGGCCTGAGGAGGGAGGCCATGCGGCCCCACTCCAAATAATTAATACATTTTAAAAGTCTGGCCATGCCCCGGGGATGGGGCCCCGGGCCGAAATTGGCCTCGGGAGGAAGGCCACGCGGCCCCTTCCCGATTTTAAATTTTTTTTTGATAAAAGGGGTCAGGCCCTGGGGGATGGGGTCCCCAGGGCCCCAAAATGTGAACAGAAAGGGGGCCAAACAGCCCCCTTGTAACAAAAAAATATTTTTAAAAAGCCGGCATCTAGCTGGCGGCCACGCCCTTTCTGGACCACTCTGCAAACGCGCCCGTGGCGTTGCTAAGGTGGGGAATTAATTCCCCAAGAATACTGGGGGTCCCTGGGGCCAACTTGCCCACCAGGTACCTCCAGTATGCACCACAGAGCTGCGTTGCAGAGAGGTGGTCCGAGGCCACGCCCCTTTTACACCACTCTGCAAACGCGCCTCTTGGCGCACTGGTGGTGGGCGATGAGGTCCTCTTGTGTCCTCAGGACCTCAGGACACAAGTGGACTTCATCCCCCGAGCAGCAGTGCACCAAGAGGCGCGTTTGCAGAGTGGTGTAAAAAGGGGGCGTGGCCTCGGACCACCTCTCTGCAACGCAGATCTGTGGCGCATACTGGAGGTACCTTGTGGGGTAGTTGGCCCCAGGACCCCCAGTATTCAAGGGGAATTAATTCCCCAACTTACAACGCACCACGGGCGCGTTTGTAGAGTGGTGCAGGGAGGGGGCGTGGCCTTGTCCACCTCTCAGCAATCCCACTGTGTGGGGCTTACTGGAGGTAAGAGGTAGGTTAGTTGGCCCCTAAAGGACCCCCAGCAGCGAAGGGGACTTCAATCCCCATCCAGAGCGCGCCAGGGAGCGCGTTTGTAGAGTGGTGGGCAAAGGGGGCGTGGCCTGCTCTGAGAACTTAGCAATCCTGCTGTGTGGGATTTACTGGAGGTAATAGGAGGGATAGTTGGCCCCCAAGGATGTCCTTGGGGGACACCTACCCCTCTTGTTACCTCTAGTAAGTCCCGCACAGTGGGATTGCTAAGACATCTTCGGAAGCCATGCCCCCTTTCTCCACCACTCTGCAAACATGCCTCCTGGCAGACTACGGGATGGGGGATGAAGTCCAATTTACTCCTGAGGGATTTTGGGGGCCAGGAAGCCTACTGGTACCTCCTGTAAGCCCTACGCACCGGAATTCCTGAGCGCTGGTCGGAGGCATAGTACCCTTTCTCCACCACTCTGCAAACACGGCTACTAGTTAAAGAAGTGTTTGCAATGTAATAGGTTTCGCATTTGCGAGAATTAGAGCTATTGGCGTTGTAAATGCAAAAGTTTTTTACTAATGTTTTTTGGAGTGGATGTACGTTGTGTGTAGTGGAATTATGTGGTATGTTGTGCAGTGAAATTATGTGGATAGAAAGTATGTGGTATTTAGTGTATAGGAATTATGTAGAGTGGGATTATGTGTTATGGAGAGTAAATATGTGGTATGGTAGTCTGTGTTGTGGAGTGGTAATGTCAGGTTTAGTCTTCCTTGTTTCCATAGAAGCTCAACAATGAACTCAATGAGACAAAAAAGAAGGAATCACTGAAGAGCACTTCTGGACCTAGTCAGAGGTATGAGCAGGTCCACTGGAATTCTGCGACTGTTTGGCTGCACCGACTTTCGCACAAATATACATTTTCCGCATTAGCCACATAATTCATCATCTGCTCCCTAATCTGTAGATTTGAACAAAAAAGCCTTGTTTCTAGCTCCAACGGCTCAAACGTTACCAAAAATGCAGCGACAAGTGTTACAGCGTGTTGGAAGGCCCTTTGCAAACCTAGAATGGTCACCTGTTACTTATTGCTAAATGTGGGTGTTCAATTGGTACTAATGGTGTGCAAGCCACTATTGCTTCCTTCTGCGCCTCTCTGCTCCTCTCTTGCCTCTGTGCATTTCTGTTGCTTCTTTCTGCACATTTCTTTCTTTTTCTGCACTTCTCTTGCCTCTTTCTGCAAATCTCTTCTACGTTCAGCATTT
This sequence comes from Calotriton arnoldi, assembly GCA_963921515.1. Taxonomy (NCBI): domain Eukaryota; kingdom Metazoa; phylum Chordata; class Amphibia; order Caudata; family Salamandridae; genus Calotriton; species Calotriton arnoldi. The sequence continues at coordinate 41,971 of CAWUFW010024881.1, read as the reverse complement.
CTCTTGCCTCTTACTGCATGTCTGTTGCCTCTTTCTGCACCTCATTTGCTTCTTTCTGTACCCTCTTGCCTCTTTCTGCACCTTTCTTCCCTCTTTCTGCACCTCTCTTGCCTTTTTCTGTACCCCTCATGTCTTTCTGCACCTTTTTTGCCTCTTTCTGCACCTCTGTTCCTTCTTTCTGCACTTCTTTTGTTTCTTTCTGCACCTGACTTGCTTCTTTCTGTACCCCTATTGCCTCTCTCTCCACCCCTCTTCCCTCTTTCTGCACTTCTGTTGCTTCTTTCTGCACTTATCTTGCTTCTTTCTGCACCTCACTTGCCTCTTTCTGCACCCCTATTGCCTCTTTCTACACCTCTCTTGCCTCAGTCTGCCCACCTGTTTCCTCTTTTTGCACCCCTTTTGCATCTTTCTGCAGTTCTCTTGCCTCCTTCTGCACCTCACTTGCCTCTTTGTGCACCTCTGTTGGTTCTTTTGCACTGCACTTGCTTCTTTCTGCACCTCTCTTGCAAATTTCTGCACCCCTCTTGCCTCTCTCTGTACCCCTTTTACCTGTTTTGCACCTCTCTTGCCTCTGTCTGCACCTCTGTTACATCTTTCTGTACCTCTTTTGCCTGTTTCCGCAACTCTCTTGTCTTTCTGCAGTTCTCTTGCTTCCTTTTGCACCTCTGTTGCTTCTTTCTGCACTTCCCATGCTTCTTTCTACACCTGTCTTGCTTTTTTCTGCCCCCTTGTTGCCTCTTTCTGCATTCGTCTTCCCTCTTTCTGTACCTTTCTTGCCTGTTTCTGCATCTCACTTGCCTCTTTCTGCACTTCTCTTGCTTCTTTCTACCCCTCTGTTGCTTCTTTCAGCAATTCTCTTGACTCTTTCTGCACTTCTCTTGTCTGTTTCTGCACCTCTCTTGCTTCTTTCTGCACTTCTCTTGTCTGTTTCTGCACTTCTCTTCCTTCTTTTGCACCCCTCTTGCCTCTTTTTGCACCTCTGTTGGTTCATTCTGCACTGCTCTTGCTTCTTTCTGCACCTCACTTGCCTCTTTCTGCACTTCTCTTGCTTCTTTCTCCACCTGTTGCTTCTTTCAGCAATTCTCTTGCCTCTTTCTGCACTTCTCTTACTTGTTTCTGCACCTCTTTTGCAAATGTCTGTATCCCTGTTGCCACTTTCTGCACCCTCTTCCCTATTTCTCCACCTCTTTTGCTTCTTTCTACACCTCTGTTGCTTCTTTCAGCAATTCTCTTTCCTCTTTCTGCACCCCTGTACCCTCTTTCTGCACCTTTCTAGCCTCTTTTTGCACCTCTGTTGGTTCTTTCTGCACTGCTCTTGCTTCTTTCTGCACCTCACTTGCGTCTTTCTGCACTTCTCTTGCTTCTTTCTACACCTCTGTTGCTTCTTTCAGCAATTCTCTTGCCTCTTTCTGCACCCCTGTACCCTCTTTCTGCACCTTTCTTGCCTGTTTCTGCACCTCTCTTGCCTCTTTTTGCACCTCTGTTGGTTCTTTCTGCACTGCTCTTGCTTCTTTCTGCACCTCACTTGTCTCTTTCTGCACTTCTCTTGCTTCTTTCTACTCATCTGTTGCTTCTTTCAGCAATTCTCTTGCCTCTTTCTGCACTTCTCTTCCTTCTTTTTGCACCCCTCTTGCCTCTTTTTGCACCTCTGTCGGTTCTTTCTGCACTGCTCTTGCTTCTTTCTGCACCTCACTTGTGTCTTTCTGCACTTCTCTTGCTTCTTTCTACTCCTCTGTTGCTTCTTTCAGCAATTCTCTTGCCTCTTTCTGCACTTCTCTTCCTTCTTTTTGCACCTCTCTTGCCTCTTTTTGCACCTGTTAGTTCTTTCTGCACTGCTCTTGCTTCTTTCTGCACCTCACTTGCCTGTTTCTGCACTTCTTTTGCTTCTTTCTACACCTCTGTTGCTTCTTTCAGCAATTCTCTTGCCTCTTTCTGCACCCCTGTACCCTCTTTCTACACCTTTACTGCTTGTTTCTGCCCTCTTTTGCAAATTTCTGTATCCCTCTTGCCTCTTTCTGCACCCTCTTCCCTATTTCTCCACCTCTTTTGCTTCTTTCTGCACTTCTCTTGCTTCTTTCTGCACTGCTCTTGCTTCTTTCTGTACCTCTGTTGCAAATTTCTGCACCTCTCGTGCCTCTTTTGCACCTCTGTTGGTTCTTTCTGCACTGCTCTTGCTTCTTTCTGCACCTCACTTGTCTCTCTCTGCACTTCTCTTGCTTCTTTCTACACCTCTGTTGCTTCTTTCAGCAATTTTCTTGCCTCTTTCTTCACTTCTATTCCTTCTTTTTGCACCCCTCTTGCCTCTTTTGCACCTCTGTTGGTTCATTCTGCACGTCTCTTGCTTCTTTCTACACCTGTTGCTTCTTTCAGCAATTCTCTTGCCTCTTTTTGCACCTCTGTTGGTTCATTCTGCACTGCTCTTGCTTCTTTCTGCACCTCACTTGCCTCTTTCTGCACTTCTCTTGCTTCTTTCTACACCTCTGTTGCATCTTTCAGCAACTCTCTTGCCTCTTTCTGTACTTCTCTTGCTTGTTTCTGCACCAATTTTGCAAATTTCTGTAGCCTTCTTGCCTCTTTCTGCACCCTCTTCCCTATTTCCCCACCTCTTTTGCTTCTTTCTGCACTTCTCTTGCTTCTTTCTGCACTGCTCTTGCTTTTTCTGTACCTCTGTTGCAAATTTCTGTATCCCTCTTGCCTCTTTCTGCACTCCTGTACCCTTTTTCTGCACCTTTCTTGCCTGTTTCTGCACCTCTCTTGCCTCTTTTTGCACCTCTGTTGGTTCTTTCTGCACTGCTCTTGCTTCTTTCTGCACCTCACTTGTCTCTTTCTGCACTTCTCTTGCTTCTTTCTACTCCTCTGTTGCTTCTTTCAGCAATTCTCTTGCCTTTCTGCACTTCTCTTCCTTCTTTTTGCACCACTCTTGCCTCTTTTTGCACTTCTGTTGGTTCATTCTGCACGTCTCTTGCTTCTTTCTACACCTGTTGCTTCTTTCAGCAATTCTCTTGCCTCTTTCTGCACTTCTCTTGCTTGTTTCTACACCTCTTTTGCAAATTTCTGTATCCTCTTAGCTCTTTCTGCACCCTCTTCCCTATTTCTCCACCTCTTTTGCTTCTTTCTGCACTTCTCTTGCTTCTTTCTGCACTGCTCTTGCTTCTTTCTACACCTCTGTTGCTTCTTTCAGCAATTCTCTTGCCTTTTTCTGCACTTCTCTTGCTTCTTTCTACACCTCTGTTGCTTCTTTCAGCAATTCTCTTGCCTCTCTCTGCACTTCTCTTGCTTGTTTCTGCACCTCTTTTGCAAATTTATGTATCCCTCTTGCCTCTTTCTGCACCCTCTTCCCTATTTCTCCACCTCTTTTGCTTCTTTCTGCACTTCTCTTGCTTCTTTCTGCACTGCTCTTGCTCCTTTCTACACCTGTTGCTTCTTTCAGCAATTCTCTTGCCTCTTTCTGCACTTCTCTTGCTTCTTTCTACACCTCTGTTGCTTCTTTCAGCAATTCTCTTGCCTCTTTCTGCCCTTCTCTTCCTTCTTTTTGCACCCCTCTTGCCTCTTTTTGCACCTCTGTTGGTTCATTCTGCATTGCTCTTGCTTCTTTCTGCACCTCACTTGCCTCTTATGCACTTCTCTTGCTTCTCTCTACACCTCTGTTGCTTCTTTCAGCAATTCTCTTGCCTCTTTCTGCACTTCTCTTGTTTCTGCACCTCTTTTGCAACTTTCTGTATCCCTCTTGCCTCTTTCTGCACCCTCTTCCCTATTTCTCCACCTCTTTTGCTTCTTTCTGCACTTCTCTTGCTTCTTTCTGCACTGCTCTTGCTTCTTTCTGTACCTGTTGCAAATTTCTGTATCCCTCTTGCCTCTTTCTGCACCCCTGTACCCTCTTTCTGCACCTTTCTTGCCTGTTTCTGCACCTCTCTTGCCTCTTTCTGCACCTCTGACTTAGAGGTAGTTTTAATCCCCCTGCCCTATTATGTACTAGGGCCTTACAGGGGAGGTCATGCCAATCACAGGGGTACCCCAACCCATAGTGTACCCTAGTGTATGTAGGTGTTTTCACTGTATTCCAAGTGTCTTTCAGCATAGCACTGGCTCCGGGCCTGGTTAGTCAGAGTCAGTTACCACCAGTACCAGTCAGCAAAACGTTGTGGGCACAGGATGACTTTGCAACAAGGTCTCTTTCTGCACCTCTGTTGGTTCTTTGTGCATATCTCTTGCTTCTTTCTGCACCTTTCTTCGTCTTTCTGGACTTCTGTTGCGTCTTTCTGCATTTCTTTTGCTTCTTTCTGCGCGTTTCTTCCTCTTTCTGCACTTGTCCTACCTCTGTAGGAATAGTTAGAAATTAGCATTTAAAAAACCTTTGAAATTCACTGAAAAACCCATAGGTTTCAGGGACGTTATAGTTAGAAATTATCATTTAAAAATCTTTGAAATTCACTGAAAAAACCATAGGTTTCAGGGACGTTATAGTTAGAAATTAGCATTTAAAAAACCATAGAAATTCACTGAAAAAACCATGGGTTTCAGGGACGTTATAGTTAGTTGGACATTTCACTCGTACAAAACCAGAGAAATTCGGCCGTGATAGTCAGTTGAGCTAACTATAACTCGCGCCCCGCAATGCACTGCTGATGACGTCACATATTACATAATTCATGACATGGTCAGTGACATCACTGATGACATCACTGATGACATCTCAAATGACATCACTGATGACATCATCCACGTGATAATCTGATGCACCTCCTCACACCCTAATATAACCTTTGATACACCCACTCTAAAATACAGACTACCATTTTCGAAACCATAGACACACCAATACCAGTTACTACATACCCACTCACTGATTCCTAGGTCTACACACACGTCCACTCATTCACCCATACAGTCACTCATACATGCAGTCTTATCAATACAGCACTATCATTTGCACCTATACAGACACTCACACATCGCCACTCATCCAGTTACTCACACACCTAGTCAATCATGCAAAGAATCATTCACACTCCCATTTACTCACCTATACAGTTATACAGACACCACCTCACGTATTCATACAGATACTAACACATACTTACTCTCTTATACAATCACTGATACAAGCACACACTCATCCATACAGCCACTCTCACAATCACTCTCACATATAGTGATTTATATACCCTAACACTCACATATACTGCCTTTCACATATATAGTTACTCACACATGTACTACTGAGACAACCATTCACTCACCAACACACCCATACACACACTCACCTACCGCTACAGCCCTTCACAGATGCACTCTTGATCCCATACACCCAGTGAATTACCCACTCACACATCTATGCACAGTCACACACCCCCACCGACCCACCCAGACACTCGGGCACTCCATACAGATACTCAGACAACGAATCAATAACCCATATAGACACTCATGTAGCTACTCTCCATCCCACGCAGCCGCTTACACACCAACTGACAGACTAATACAGACATTCACACAGTTTAGTCACTAACCCATGCATTGAGTAAGACACGATTAATCACTCACTTATACAGTCAGTCACGCACCTACTAAATCATCCATTCAGACACTAATCCACCCACTCATTCTTCAATACACATTGGCATATATATATATAAAACATATTTAAACTTTATAGAAACACACATTCACTGGATGGTCATCAGTGATGTCCTCAGTGATGTCATTTGAGATGTCATCAGTGATGTCACTGACCATGTCATGAATGATATAATATGTGACGTCATCAGGAGTGCTTTGCGAGGCGCGAGTTATAGTTAGCTCAACTAACTATAACGGCCGAATTTCTCTGGTTTTGTATGAGTGAAATGTCCAACTAACTATAACGTCCCTGAAACCTATGGCTTTTTCAGTGATTATATATATATATATATTCACTGAAAAAACCATAGGTTTTAGGGACAGTTATAGTTAGTTGGACATTTCACTGCATAAAACCATAGAAATTCCCCGTTATAGTTAGTTCAGCTAACTATAACTCGCGCCCCGCAATGCACTGCTGATGACGTCACATATTACATCACTCATGACATGGTCAGTGACATCACTGTGACATCACTGATGACATCACTGATGACATCACTGATGACATCATCCAGTGACTGTGTGTTTCTGTAAAGTTTAAATATGTTTAATATATATAGGGAAAGGTGTATTGAAGAATGAGTGGGTGTATAAGTGTCCGAATGGATGATTTAGTACGTGAGTGACTGACTCCTACAAGTGAGTGATTAAATGTATCTTACTGAATGCATGGGTTAGTGACTAAACTGTGTGAATGTCTGTATCCGTCTGTCTGTTGGTTTGTAAGCGGCTGCATGGCTTTCTGAATAGCTACATGAGTGTCTACATGGGTTATTGATTGATTGTCTGAGTATCTGTATGGGTGCCTGAGTGTTTGTGTGGGTGGGGTGTGTGTGACTCTGTGCATAGATGTGTGAGTTGGTGATTCACTGGGTGCATGGTTTCAAGAGTGCATCTGTGATGGACTGTATGGGTGGGTGAGTGTGTGTATGGGTGTGTTAGTGATTGAATGTATATCTCAGTGGTACATGTGTGAGTAACTACATATGTGAAAGGCAGTATATATGTGTGTTGGAGTATATAAATGGCTATAAGTGAGAGTGTGTGATTGTGAGAGTGGCTGTATGGATGAGTGTGTACTTGTATCAGTGATTGTATAAGAGCGTAAGAATGTGCTAGTATTTGTATGAGTAAGTGAGCTGGTGTGTGTATAACTGTATAGGTGAGTAAATGGGTGTGTGATTAAGTTTTTGCATGACTGACTAGGTGTGTGAGTACCTCTATGGATGAGTGGCGGTGTGTGAGTGTTTATATAGGTGTATGCGTGCATATGATAGTCCTGTACTGAGTGACTAAGTATGAGTGACTGTACGAGTGAGTGGATGTGTGTGTAGACCTAAGAATCAGTGAGTGGGTATGTAGTTTTTGGTGTTGGAGTGTCTATGGTTTTGAGAATGACAGTCTGTAATTTAGAGTGGGTGTATCAAAAGTTATATTAGGGTGTGAGAAGATGCATGAAATTATCACATGGATGATGTCATCAGTGATGTCATTTGAGATGTCATCAGTGATGTCATCAGTGATGTCACTGACCATGTCATGAGTGATGTAATATGTGACGTCATCAGCAGTGCATTGCGGAGCGCGAGTTATAGTTAGCTGATCTAACTATAACGGGGGAATTTCTATGGTTTTGTACGAGTGAAATGTCCAACTAACTATAACTGTCCCTAAAACCTATGGTTTTTTCAGTGAATTTCAAAGGTTTTTTAAATGCTAATTTCTAACTATAACGTGTCTGAAACCTATGGTTTTTTCAGTGAATTTCAAAGGTTTTTTAAATGCTAATTTCTAACTATAACGTGCCTGACACCTATGATTTTTTAAGTGAATTTCAAAGGTTTTTTTAAATGCTTGTTTCTAACTATGCCTACAGAGGTAGGACATGTGAAGAAAGAAGAAAGCTGCGACTACAGGTTCCTATGGAAAATTGCATGAGGAAAACATGTTTTGGGACCCCCCTTTTTTCTCGGCCCCCACTTGACGAATCACCCCGAGACTTTCAGGATAGGAGCGGACCGGAGCGCCCCACGAGTTTTGAAAATTTCGCGAAGATTCATCAACCGGCGCCAAAGTTATTGGAAATAGAATGTTGTGAATTTCCTATGGAAAATAGGTCCTAACTATAACTACCTACTGGTGACCGCCAGTAGGTAATATATATATATATATTCAATGAAAAAACCATAGGTTTTAGGGACAGTTATAGTTAGTTGGACATTGCACTCGTATACAAAACCCGTGAAATTCCCCTGTTATAGTTAGTTCAGCTAACTATAACTCGCGCCCGCAATGCACTGCTGATGACGTCACATATTACATCACTCATGGTGTTTATATAGGTGTATGAGTGCATATGATAGTCCTGTACTGAGTGACTGTAAGTATGAGTGACTGTACAGGTGAGTGAGTGGATGTGTGTTTAGACCTAAGAATCAGTGAGTGGGTATGTAGTTTTTGGTGTTGGAGTGTCTATGGTTTTGAGAATGGCAGTCTGTAATTTAGAGTGGGTGTATCAAAAGTTATATTAGGGTGTGAGAAGATGCATGAAATTATCACATGGATGATGTCATCAGTGATGTCATTTGAGATGTCATCAGTGATGTCATCAGTGATGTCACTGACCATGTCATGAGTGATGTAATATGTGACGTCATCAGCAGTGCATTGCGGGGGCGCGAGTTATAGTTAGCTGAACTAACTATAACAGGGGAATTTCACGGGTTTTGTACGAGTGCAATGTCCAACTAACTATAACTGTCCCTAAAACCTATGGTTTTTTCATTGAATTTCAAAGGTTTTTTAAATGCTAATTTCTAACTATAACGTGTCTGAAACCTATGGTTTTTTCAGTGAATTTCAAAGGTTTTTTAAATGCTAATTTCTAACTATAACGTGCCTGAAACCTATGGTTTTTTCAGTGAATTTCAAAGGTTTTTTAAATGCTAATTTCTAACTATAACGTGCCTGAAACCTATGGTTTTTTCAGTGAATTTCAAAGGTTTTTTAAATGCTAATTTCTAACTATAACGTGCCTGAAAACTATGATTTTTAAGTGAATTTCAAAGGTTTTTTAAATGCTAGTTTCTAACTATGCCAACAGAGGTAGGACATGTGAAGAAAGAAGAAAAAACGCACAGAAAGAAGCAAAAGATGTGCAGAAAGAACCAACAGAGGAGCAGAAAGAGGCCTTGTTGCAAAATCATCCTGTGCCCACAACTTTTTCAGACGGGTACTGGTGGTAACTGACTCTGACTAACCAGAGCCAGTGCTATGCTAAAAGACACTTAGGGGCAGATTTACAAGCCCCCTGCGCCACCAGTACGTCACTTTTCGTGACATACTGGTGGCGCAGGGGGCTCCTCGATATTTACAAGGAGAGGAAAAGCCACCATGCGTGACTTTTCCTCTCCTTGTAAATACCGTCCCTTCACACGCAGCACTTTGCGGTGAAGGGGCGTTCCATGGGTGTTGCTGTGGGTGTTCCCACGCAGCACCCATGGAACAAGACACATCTCCAGAATTACGAGAAATCGTAACTCTGGAGATGCGTCTGAAGCTACGCCACCCTAGAGGTGGCGTAGCGAGCGCACCGAGGAGAAATGTTTTCATTTCTCCTCGTTTCCTCTTTCAATGCGTGCTGCATTCTGCAGCACGCATTGAAAGAGGAAAAGCCTGTACTGATTGTTTTTGTGCAGAAAGGTGCCCCTTCCTGCACAGAAACAATCTCCCCATGGCGCAGGCATCCTTGCACCATGGTGCAAGGGTGCCTGCGCCGGCGCTTGGCAACTGTTTGTGCGCCAGCGCAGGGGAGAGCACAGGAATGCGACATATTCTTGTAAATATGTCGCATTCCTGTGCTCTGAAAGTGCCGCAGCGTGGCGCAGCCAAGGGCTTGCAGCGCCACGCTGCGGCACTTTCTTGTAGATCTGCCCCTTAGAATACAGTGAAAACACCTACATACACTAGGGAACACTATGCGTTGGGGTACCCCTGTGATTAGCATGACCTCCTCTGCAAGTCCCTAGTACATAATAGGGCAGGGGGATTAAAACTACCTCTTAAAAACGCGCTACAGGGCACGTTTGCACAGTGGTGAAGGGAGGGGGCCTGAGGTGACATGTGTGCAAACGCACCCCTTGGCGCGTTTTAAGTTGTGGGATTAAGTCCCTTGAATTCCTGAGGGTCCCTGGGGCCCAACTAGCCCCCCAGGTACCTACAGTTAGGACCACAGAGCTGAGTTGCAGAGAGGCGTTCCGAGGCCACGCACCTTTTTTACCTCTCTGCAACGCAACTCTGTTGTGCTTACTGAAGGTACCTGGTGGGCTAGTTGGCCCCAGGGTCCCTCAGGATTCAAAGGGAATTAATTCCCCAACTTAAAACGCACCACAGGGCGTGTTTGCGCACATGTCACCTGAGGCCCCGCCCTCTCCCTTCACCACTGTGCAAACGCGCCCCGTGGTGCGTTTTAAGTTGGGGGATTAGGTCACCTTGAATCCTGAGGGTCCCTGGGGCCCAACTAGCCCACTAGGTACTTCCAGTAAGCACCACAGGCCAGCGTTGCAACGCCTGTAACAAATTGTGCAGTTGTGTTTAGGTAGTGAAGAGGGTCATGCTGGGGGTAGTGTTTTAGGGTTTAGGGTAGTGCAGTGGTGTTTGTGTAGTGTAGGGGGTCATGCTGGGGGTAGATTTAGGGTTTAGGGTAGTGTAGTGGTGTTTGGGTAGTGTAGGGGGTCGTGCTGGGGTAGTGTTTTAGGGTTTAGGGTAGTGCAGTGGTGTTTGGGTAGTGTAGGGGGTCGTGCTGGGGGTGAGTTAGGGATTAGTGCAGTGGTGTTTGGGTAGTGTAGGGGGTACTGCTGGGGGTAGTGTTTTAGGGTTTAGGGTAGTGCAGTGGTGTTTGTGTAGTGTAGGGGGTCATGTTTTAGGGTAGTGCAGTGGTGTTTGGGTAGTGTAGGGGGTACTGCTGGGGGTAGTGTTTTAGGGTTTAGGTTAGTGCAGTGGTGTTTGGGTAGTGTAGGGGTACTGCTGGGGGTAGTGTTTTAGGGTTTAGGGTAGTGCAGTGGTGTTTGTGTAGTGTAGGGGGTAGTGTTTTAGGGTTTAGGGTAGTGCAGTGGTGTTTGTGTAGTGTAGGAGGTCATGTTTTAGGGTTTAGGGTAGTGCAGTGGTCTATGGGTAGTGTAGGGAGTCGTGCGGGGGTAGTGTTTTAGGGTTTAGGGTAGTGCAGTGGTGTTTGGGTAGTGTAGGGGGTCATGCTGGGGGTAGTGATTTAGGGTAGTGCAGTGGTGTTTGGGTAGTGTAGGGGGTACTGCTGGGGGTAGTGTTTTAGGGTTTAGGGTAGTGCAGTGGTGTTTGTGTAGTGTAGGGGGTCATGTTTTAGGGTAGTGCAGTGGTGTTTGGGTAGTGTAGGGGGTACTGCTGGGGGTAGTGTTTTAGGGTTTAGGTTAGTGCAGTGGTGTTTGGGTAGTGTAGGGGTACTGCTGGGGGTAGTGTTTTAGGGTTTAGGGTAGTGCTGTGGTGTTTGTGTAGTGTAGGGGTAGTGTTTTAGGGTTTAGGGTAGTGCAGTGGTGTTTGTGTAGTGTAGGAGGTCATGTTTTAGGGTTTAGGGTAGTGCAGTGGTCTATGGGTAGTGTAGGGGGTCGTGCTGGGGTAGTGTTTTAGGGTTTAGGGTAGTGCAGTGGTGTTTGGGTAGTGTAGGGGGTCGTGCTGGGGGTAGTGATTTAGGGTAGTGCAGTGGTGTTTGGGTAGTGTAGGGAGTCGTGCTGGGGGAGTGTTTTAGGGTTTAGGGTAGTGTAGTGGTGTTTGGGTAGTGTAGGGGTCGTGCTGGGGTAGTGTTTTAGGGTTTAGGGTAGTGCAGTGGTGTTTGGGTAGTGTAGGGGGTCGTGCTGGGGGTAGTGATTTAGGGTAGTGCAGTGGTGTTTGGGTAGTGTAGGGGGTACTGCTGGGGGTAGTGTTTTAGGGTTTAGGGTAGTGCAGTGGTGTTTGTGTAGTGTAGGGGGTCATGTTTTAGGGTAGTGCAGTGGTGTTTGGGTAGTGTAGGGGGTACTGCTGGGGGTAGTGTTGTAGGGTTTAGGTTAGTGCAGTGGTGTTTGGGTAGTGTAGGGGTACTGCTGGGGGTAGTGTTTTAGGGTTTAGGGTAGTGCAGTGGTGTTTGTGTAGTGTAGGGGTAGTGTTTTAGGGTTTAGGGTAGTGCAGTGGTGTTTGTGTAGTGTAGGAGGTCATGTTTTAGGGTTTAGGGTAGTGCAGTGGTCTATGGGTAGTGTAGGGAGTCGTGCGGGGGTAGTGTTTTAGGGTTTAGGGTAGTGTAGGGGGCATGCGGGGGTAGTGTTTTAGGGATTAGGGTAGTGCATTGGTGTTTGGGTAGTGTAGGGGGTCATGCAGGGGTTAGTGTTTTAGGGTTTAGGGCAGTGCAGTGGTGTTTGGGTAGTGTAGGGGGTCGTGCTGGGGGAGTGTTTTAGGGTTTAGGGCAGTGCAGTGGTGTTCGGGTAGTGTAGGGGGTTGTGCTGGGGGAGTGTTTTAGGGTTTAGGGCAGTGCAGTGGTGTTCGGGTAGTGTAGGGGGTCGTGCTGGGGGTAGTGTTTGAGGGTTTAGGGCAGTGCAGTCGTGTTCGGGTAGTGTAGGGGGTTGTGCTGGGGGTAGTATTTTAGGGTTTAGGGCAGTGCAGTGGTGTTTGGGCAGTGTAGGGGGTAATGCTGGGGGTGGTGTTTTAGGGTTTAGGGCAGTGCAGTGGTGTTCGGGCAGTGTAGGGGGTCATGCTGGGGGTGGTGTTTCAGGGTTTAGGGCAGTGCAGTGGTGTTCGGGCAGTGTAGGGGGTGGTGTTTCAGGGTTTAGGGCAGTGCAGTGGTGTTCGGGCAGTGTAGGGGGTCGTGCAGGGGTGGTGTTTCAGGATTTAGGGCAGTGGTGTTCGGGCAGTGTAGGGGGTCGTGCTGGGGGTGGTGTTTCAGGGTTTGGGGCAGTGCAGTGGTGTTCGAGCAGTAAAGGGGTCGTGCTGGGGCTGGTGTTTCAGGGTTTAGGGCAGTGCAGTGGTGTTCGGGCAGTGTAGGGGGCGGTGCAGGGGTGGTGTTTCAGGGTTTAGGGCAGTGCAGTGGTGTTCGGGCAGTGTAGGGGGTGCTGCAGGGGGTGGTGTTTCAGGGTTTAGGGCAGTGCAGTGGTGTTCGGGCAGTGTAGGGGGTCATGCAGGGGGTGGTGTTTCAGGGTTTAGGGCAGTGCAGTGGTGTTCGGGCAGTGTAGGGGGTCGTGCTGGGGCTGGTGTTTTAGGGTTTAGGGCAGTATAGTGGTGTTCGGGCAGTGTAGGGGGTCGTGCTGGGGCTGGTGTTTCAGGGTTTAGGGCAGTGCAGTGGTGTTCGGGCAATGTATGGGGTCATGCTGGGGCTGGTGTTTCAGGGTTTAGGGCAGTGCAGTGGTGTTCGGGCAGTGTAGGTGGTCGTGCTGGGGCTGGTGTTTCAGGGTTTAGGGCAGTGCAGTGCTGTTCGGGCAGTGTAGGGGGTCATGCTGGGGCTGGTGTTTCAGGGTTTAGGGCAGTGCAGTGGTGTTCGTGCAGTGTAGGGGGTCTTGCTGGGGCTGGTGTTTTTAGGGTTTAGGGCAGTGCAGTGGTGTTCGGGCAGTGTAGGGGGTCGTGCTGGGGTGGTGTTTCAGGGTTTAGGGCAGTGCAGTGGTGTTTGGGCAGTGTAGGGGGTCATGCTGGGGCTAGTGTTTCAGGATTTAGGGCAGAGCAATGGTGTTCAGGCAGTGTAGGGGGTTTTGCTGGAGGTGGTGTTTCAGGGTTTAGGGCAGTGCAGTGGTGTTCGTGCAGTGTAGGGGGTGGTGTTTCAGGGTTTAGGGCAGTGGTGTTCAGGCAGTGTAGGGGTCTTGCTGGGGTTGATGTTTCAGGGTTTAGGGCAGTGCAGTGGTTTTCGGGCAGTGTAGGGGGTCGTGCTGGGGGTGGTGTTTCAGGGTTTAGGGCAGTGCAGTGGTGTTCGGGCAGTGTAGGGGGTCATGCTGGGGGTGGTGTTTCAGGGTTTAGGGCAGTGCAGTGGTGTTCGGGCAGTGTAGGGTGTCGTGCTGAGGGGTGGTGTTTCAGGGTTTAGGGCAGTGCAGTTGTGTTCGGGCAGTGTAGGGGGTCATGCAGGGGTGGTGTTTCAGGGTTTAGGGCAGTGCAATGGTGTTCGGCCAGTGTAGGTGGTCTTGCTGGGGGTGGTGTTTCAGGCTTTAGTGCAGCGGTGTTCGGGCAGTGTAGGGGGTCTTGCTGGGGGTGGTGTTTCAGGGTTTAGGGCAGTGCAGTGGTGTTCGGGCAGTGTAGGGGGTCTTGCTGGGGCTGGTGTTTCAGGGTTTAGGGCAGTGCAGTGGTGTTCGGGCAGTGTAGGGGGTCGTGCTGGGGCTGGTGTTTCAGGGTTTAGGGTAGTGCAGTGGTGTTCGGGCAGTGTAGGGGGTCGTGCTGGGGCTGGTGTTTCAGGGTTTAAGGCAGTGCAGTGGTTTTCGGGCAGTGTAGGCGGTCGTGCTGGGGGTGGTGTTTCAGGGTTTAGGGCAGTGCAGTGGTGTTCGGGCAGTGTAGGGGGTCGTGCTGGGGGTGGTGTTTCAGGGTTTAGGGCAGTGGTGTTCGGGCAGTGTAGGGGGTCTTGCTGGGGGTGATGTTTCAGGGTTTAGGGCAGTGCAGTGGTGTTCGGGCAGTGTAGGAGGTCTTGCTGGGGGTAGTGTTTCAGGGTTTAGGGCAGTGCAGTGGTGTTCGGGCAGTGTAGGGGTCATGCTGGGGGTGGTGTTTCAGGGTTTAGGGCAGTGCAGTGGTGTTCGGGCAGTGTAGGGGGTCATGAAGGGGGTGGTGTTTCAGGGTTTAGGGCAGTGCAGTGGTGTTTGGGCAGTGTAGGGGGTCGTGCTAGGGTATGTGTTTCAGGGTTTAGGGTAGTGCAGTGGTGTTCAGGCAGTGTAGGGGGTCGTGCAGGGGCTGGTGTTTCAGGGTTTAGGGCAGTGCAGTGGTGTTCGGGCAGTGTAGGGGGTCGTGCTGGGGGTAGTGTTTTAGGGTTGAGGGTAGTGCGGTGGTGCTTGTGTAGTGTAGGGGGTCGTGCTGGGGGTAGTGTTTTAGAGTTTAGGGTAGTGCAGTGGTGTTTGTGTAGTGTAGGGGGTCATGTTTTAGGGTAGTGCAGTGGTGTTTGGGTAGTGTAGGGGGTCGTGCTGGGGGTAGTGTTTTAGGATTTAGGTTAGTGCAGTGGTGTTTGGGTAGTGTAGGGGGTCGTGCTGGGGGTAGTGTTTTAGGGTTTAAGGTAGTGCAGTGGTGTTTGTGTAGTGTAGGGGTCGTGCTGGGGGTAGTGTTTTAGGGTTTAGGGTAGTGCAGTGGTGCTTGTGTAGTGTAGGGGGTCGTGCTGGGGATAGTGTTTTAGGGTTTAGGGTAGTGCAGTGGTGTTTGTGTAGTGTAGGGGGTCATGTTTTAGGGTAGTGCAGTGGTGTTTGGGTAGTGTAGGGGGTCGTGCTGGGGGTAGTGTTTTAGGATTTAGGTTAGTGCAGTGGTGTTGGGGTAGTGTTTTAGGGTTTAGGGTAGTGCAGTGGTGTTTGTGTAGTGTAGGGGGTCATGCTGGGGGTAGTGTTTTAGGGTTTAGGATAGTGCAGTGGTGCTTGTGTAGTGTAGGGGTTCGTGCTGGGGTAGTGTTTTAGGGTTTAGGGTAGTGCAGTGGTGTTTTTGTAGTGTAGGGGGGTCATGTTTTAAGATGCAACGCTCCAATACCTGACCAGTCTGCACTACATAAAACTGCAAAAAAAACTAAAAATAAAAAGTGTTTTGCACACTTTTGTCATTGGGCTATATGTGTGCTACATCTCGGTAATATTTGTGCTACATTTGGGCTCTTTTTTCACTGGTGGCCGTCTTGGAAGACTTCTTTGTTATGAAGTTTCCTAATTTCCTCATTTACTGCAGTCTCCTCAGTAGGAAATGCTTTCAGTTTTTTACTTTGATTCCAAAAGGCATTCAGATGTGTCACACATTTGCCATAAATTCAGAATGTTATTACTCTAGTTGTTCATTAGATCACTGTAGTAAAGCTACTGCTCACCAAGGAGTTAACTGGAAGTCTACTGCTGGTATTGAAAGTGATTGTTTCAGTCTGCATGTCAGAATTTTCTAATGAAATAGAAGAGGATTTGAGATCTCACTTAAAACATGCACTACATTTTCTTTTTGCAGCACTAACCATAATTTCTATGGCAAAATGAACCCCCTCATTTTGTTCCTTTTTAAATTAAATGTTTTAAGTGTTACCAGTTTATTCCAATCAAGATGGCTTCAGGTGTGCCATACTTTTGTCATAAGTAAGGCTGTTAGCACTCTAGTTGTTCTTTAGAACACTCTGGGAAGCTGCAGTAGAACACAAAGGCATCAACTAACAGGCTGCTCCTGTTGAAATATAACAGGAAGATATTTGAGATCTCACTTAAAACATGTCCTAATTTTTCTTTCTACAGCACTAACCATAATTTCTATGGCAAAATGAACCCCCTCATTTTGTTCCTTTTTAAATTAAATGTTTTAAGTGTTACCAGTTTATTCCAATCAAGATGGCTTCAGGTGTGCCATACTTTTGTCATAAGTAAGACTGTTAGCGCTCTAGTTGTTCTTTAGAACACTCTGGGAAGCTGCAGTAGAACACAAAGGCATCAACTGACAGGCTGCTCCTGTTGAAATATAACAGGAAGATATTTGAGATCACACTTGAAACATGTCCTAATTTTCTTTCCAGAGCACTAACCATAATTTCTATGACAAGATGAACCCCATCATTTTGTTCCTTTTTAAATTAAATGTTTTAAGTGTTACCAGTTTATTCCAATCAAGATGGCTTCAGGTGTGCCATACTTTTGTCATAAGTAAGGCTGTTAGCACTCTAGTTGTTCTTTAGAACACTCTGGGAAGCTGCAGTAGAACACAAAGGAATTAACTGACAGTCTCTGCCCTTGTTGGATGTACATGTTTTACTGAGAATGTCAGACTTCATTCTCACATGACTGAGAAAGATAATGTGAATTTACAGAAAATATGCTCTCATTTTAGCTTCTGGGGCACCTTCCAAAACTGTATGGGACAAGCATGTGAAAATAGTTTTCTCTCAAACATGATTCATGATATCCCAGCAGAAGGTTTTTCACAGGGTAAAATCACCTTAGAACACACCACAATTCCTGAAATTAGTATGGTACCATCAACAAATGAATTCTAATGTAACTAAAGTCTGTTATCACCCTTTATAGTTCTCCTTTTGGTAACCCTCAAAATCTTCGATTCACTACAATGCATTTCAAAGGGGTACTATCATTTATATTGGTCCCAAGATGGCTGCCAGCAATTCCAGGATGAAGTGCTGACAGCCAATCAGATCTCACGATGACATGTGTGGTTAGGCTCCGCCCAGATATATATGTGTTTTTACTTTTCATTTTCTCAGCAACTACTGAACGGATTTACACCATTTAACAAAAAGGGTTCTTTTTGAACCAAGAACTACCTCTTTGCCAAATTTGGTGTAATTCCGTTCAGCAGTTCGGGCTGTAGCCTTGCATAAAGTTTCCTATGGGAAATTGATTTTTTGACTCTTATTTTTTAATTTCTCCGCAACTACTGAACGGATTTACACCATTTAACAAAAAGGGTTCTTTCTGAACCAAGAACTACCTCTTTGCCAAATTTGGTGTTATTCCGTTCAGCAGTTCGGGCTGTAGCCGTGTCTAAAGTTTCCTATGGGAAAATGAATGGGGAAAACACGTTTTGGGACCCACCATTTTTCTCGGCCCCCGCTTGACGAATCACCCTGAGACTTTCAGGGTAAGAGCGGACCGGAGCGGGCCATAAAGTTTGAAAATTTCGCGAAGATTCGTCAACCGACGCAAGAGTTATTTCAAATAGAATGTCGCGGATTTCCTATGGAAAATAGGTCCTAACTATAACTATCTACTGGCGACCGCCAGTAAGATAATATATATATATATATATATATATATATATATATATATATATATATATATATATATATATATATATATATATATATATATATATATATACGGGTAGGCCTCTGCTATGAGAACCCATTGCAGGTGCACACTTGCTCTGTGAGAAGCTCTGGTGCTGGAAAAAAATTTAAAGTGGTGGTGCTGGCCAATTAAGTCACCCCACTAAAGGCATAGTGGATATGTGACAGTCCTTTTTGAAACCACAATAAATGCTGCCAAAAGAAAAAAAACATTTGAAGGGTCCCTTTATTGTTCATTCTCCATCTAAATTCTTTCAAGTATTATGAGGGTGCTGCAGCGCCTCTTGCACACCTTGTTCCTTTCATGCCGGTGCAGACAGAGGCATGCAATGTCGGACGAGGTGTTTTCCTTTCACTGTACGGAGCAGTGGCATCTCCTCTCCCTGGCAATGTCCTGGATCAGCTGAAAAGGATCATTTCAGGGAAACATTTTTCCATTATGAGCGCCGTAATGGGCAAGCCTAAAATTAAGAGGCAAAGCAGAAGAAATAGATCCCTTCTGCCCACTACTGCTAGACCTGGAGGTGGTAAATAGCTGCCCTCTAACCACTCTTCAAGAAACCAGCCTCTCCTGCCCCCATTGTCACAGTGGTAAACATTCACAAATAGAGTATGCTGGCTAAAATGTGTGGAATTCAGCACTTTAATATTAATACTAGCATGCAAGTGCTGGTTAGTATTGAGTGTTAGAATGTTTATGACCCACAACGTGATTTATAATAATGAAAGTTATCTACTTATTTTTATAGATTCTTACTAACGGAAACTATTGCATAACATGAATAAGAAATACTCAGGGCCACTGGAATTATACAGCAGGGAAGAACCTAATTATGAGGCTAAAAAAGGCAATTGTGGCATATTGCACTACTTTTTCTGATAGTAGTACTTCGTTATTTTGTCACTGTCTGGGCAAAGGTCTCACCTCATTAATACCACTTTAACACCCACATACTGCAATAAGCAACAGAAAAGTGACCAGTCAACCATTGCAAATAATAATCTTTCCCCCAGACGAGTCACCAAAACTTGGGGCCTTCTCTTAGATAATCTGCATGATAGTCATAGCACCCCTTGCAGGGTCAGGGGTGGTGTTGTCCTCAAGAAAAGGTAAGGCAATGTGTCCCTAGTAATAAGATTCAAAACAGCATTTCAAAATACAGTCATTAAGTAAGAATGCACCCAAAAAGCAACAGCAGCATGGGTTGCTGTGTGTTTGCTAACTTTTGATCCGTTTGAGCTAAAGTCGTGTTTTTTGTTAAAGTCTTCACATCATGCATCAGGAAGATGGATTATGTGGCACATGTGGCCAATTCATACTTTTGTGGAAAATGCAGCTGCCGCAAAATCGCATAATTCCAGTGGCCCTGCAAATACTTAATATGTATACCTTCGTTTTATTTCTGAGCCATCAACAAATGTCCAGTTGCCTTCAGACTCTGCATCTGTAAGTCCAATCCAGTAGCCACCAGATCCCTTCATGGACACGAGATAAGCCTGAAAAGACAGTGTGAGGTTAGATCACTTTACTAGGATGTGGAAGTGTGTATATTCAGCAAGGCCATATACTGAAATGTGTATATGGCTTGCACATATTTCTGTCATTGGCAGTAAAGCACGCACTCACCTTTAAGAGCCTCATGGCGCTAGCCACTATCCACCATGACGAAACGGGGCAAAGATATCCTACTGCAGCACTCCATATACATTGAGAAAGACAGTTTTCGTTTTGCTTGCAGTAATTCAGGCCCTGTGCTAAGTGACACTGTTTTCCAATGCACTTAATTGTGAACACCCTGGGGCTTATTTACAAGCCCTTTACGCCGCTGGTGTGTTACTTTTAACATGGGGAAAAAGTGACCTACCGGAGGCGCAAGTGGCTTGTATATTTACAGAGGAGCAGAACAAAACTTGATTATTAATTCAATATACATTACATATGAATAATTCCTGCCGTACAAGCAATTGTTATAGCTTTGGGTGCCTAGAATAGTCTGAATTATCACATTTGTAGGAGTGTTATGGTTAGTAGTTGTGCAAGTATTGTCATTGGCAGCGCTGACAGGGGCAATGGGGGATTAGAGATGCAGTGGCCTCCTGACAAGGGCCCTGGCACTTAATCTCTTACAAATTAAGCACTGCCGCCACCTAATCTTCTTTTATTACAGACCAGTCATCCACACATTGACAGCACTACAAACCATTCCCTTGGCAGTGGCGTCTCACGGGAGGGCCAGATGGGCCCCAGCCTTATTTGTCCTACCCCCTTATGCCCACCACCATAGCTGCTGAAAGTGCCATGAGGCAACACAAAAACACACATTGTGCCTTGACACAGGCACATTTATGTGTGTAAGAAAATTTCATCGCAAAGTAGCGCAGTTGGCTTAAAATATTTAAAGCAGACTGTATATATGAATGAATTAAATAGCTAAATATAAAAATAAATACATAGATGCACATATGCATACTAAGTCAGATATAAAGATTTTAAACAAATATATACTATATAGGTATATATAAGTATGAGTGTGTGTGTATATATATATATATTATATATATATATATATATTATCTACTGGCGGTCGCCAGTAGATAGTTATAGTTAGGACCAATTTTCCATAGGAAATCCGCAACATTCTATTTGAAATAACGTTGGCGCCGGTTGACGAATCTTCGCGAAATTTTCCAACTTGTTGGGGCGCTCCGGTCCGCTCCTATCCTGAAAGTCTCGGGGTGATTCGTCAAGCGGGGCCGAGAAAAAAGTGGGGTTCCAAAACGTGTTTTCCCCATTCATTTTTCCATAGGAACCGTTCATCGCGGCTACAGCCCGAACATTTTACGGAATTACACCAAATTTGGCAAAGAGGTTGCCCTTGGTTCAGACAGGTGTCTTTTGCTTAAATGGTGTAAATCCGTTCAGTACTTCCTGAGAAAATCACAAGTAAAATCACATATATATCTATGGCCGCGTCGGATCCGCGCACCCTGAGCGCACCCTGCGCGCACCGTCCCGATCACGAGCTGCATGCTAATTGGCTGTCAACTGGCTGTCAACACTCCAAATCAGGAAGTGTTGGCAGCCATTTTGTCCCTCGGTAGAACCGAGGCAGAAGAAACAAGTGCGCAAAACGCACAAAGGGGCAGGGTAGAAACACCCTGACCCCCTAGGTGTGCTCAGGGGTCCCCACAAGGACCCCCTAGGCAGAAAAAAGTATTTTTTTTTTTTTTAAATCGGCGGGATGCGCTTAGGATGTGCGGATCCCGCCGATAAAAAAAAAATCCCGGGGGCATGCGGGGGGTGGGTTTATATTTTATGTGGGGGGCCTCTAAGGCCCCCCAAGCCCCGGGGACCGCCACCCCCCGGGGCTTTAAAAATAAATGGTGCGGGAGGGCTCTCGGCCCTCCCGCAGCCCCGGGGACCGCCACCCCCCGGGGCTTCTTTTTTAAACATTATTAGTTGTGGGGGGGCTCCAGCCCCCCCACACGCCCCGGGGACCGCCACCTCCCCGGGGCACTAAATCTTTAAATATGGGGGTCCGTTACGGACCCCCGAGCCCCGGGGACCACCACCTCCCCGGGGCTTTGCCAATGTTGGGAGGGGGGCCGCGCGGCCCCCCTCCTGGAGCCTGTGGTGGCCCTGGGGACCGCCACCCCCCAGGGCCGGCTCCTGCAGTGTCCCGGGGTGCCTACCCCCGGGACACTGTAGTTTGCTATGACAGGACGGGAGCCTCGCGGCTCCCGTCCTGTCATAGCCAACTGCTTTGGATATTGGAAGAGAGAGCAGGGAAACCTGCTCTCTCTTCCAAAATTCAAAGCAAATTGCTTTTCCACACGGGGAGCTGCATGTTAGCAGCTCCCCATGTGGAAAAGCAATGCCGGCTTGTGGCAGTCTGTAATTTAGAGTGGGTGTATCAAAGGTTATATTAGGGTGTGAGGAGGTGCATCAGATTATCACGTGGATGATGTCATCAGTGATGTCATTTGAGATGTCATCAGTGATGTCATCAGTGATGTCACTGACCATGTCATGAGTGATGTAATATGTGACGTCATCAGCAGTGCATTGCGGGGGCGCGAGTTATAGTTAGCTGAACTAACTATAACGGGGGAATTTCACAGGTTTTGTACGAGTGCAATGTCCAACTAACTATAACTGTCCCTAAAACCTATGGTTTTTTCAGTGAATATATATATATATATAACAAAGAATCCTCGTGGGAAATCGACCACAAAGAAGATGACGGCACTCCAAGGATCTTGTTCACCGCATATAAACTTAGCAGTGAACAAGATACTTAGAGTGCCGCGTCTTCTTTGTGGTCGATTTCCCACAAGGATTCTGTGTTCTATGTTGTAGCGGGACTTGCTACCGCTGCCCTGCAACCAGCCCAGAGAAGTAGAAGTGGTCGGGAACCAGCAGGAGCCTTCATTTTTATATATATATATATATATATATATATATATATATATATATATATATATATATATATATATTCACTGAAAAAACCATAGGTTTCAGGGGCGTTATAGTTAGTTGGACATTTCACTCGTACAAAACCATAGAAATTCCCCCGTTATAGTTAGTTCAGCTAAATATAACTCGCGCGCTCGCAATGCACTGCTGATGACGTCACATATTACATCACTCATGACATGGTCAGTGACATCACTGATGACATCATCCTTGTGATAGAGTGGCAGACCTCCTCTCACCCTAATATAACCTTTGATACACACACTCAAAAATACAAACTAACATTTTCAAAACAATGGACATACCAATACCAGTTACAACACACCTATTCAGTAATTCCAAGATCTACACACACATCCACTCATTCACCAACAGTCCCTATACAGTCACTCATACATGTACTCACTCATCATATGTACTCATACACCTATACATCCTGTTACACACCGCCACTCATCCATAGAGTTACTCACACACATAGTCACACATGCAAACAAAGTATCAAACATCCATTTACTTGCATATACAGTTATACACACACTACCACACTTACTTCTACAGAAACTTACACATACTTACTCTCTTAAACAATCACTTATATAAACACCTACTTATTTGTAAAGGAACTCTTCCAATCTCTCACATATACTCACTTATATACACCAATACTCACATATACTAGTTTAAAACATATGTAGTTACTCATAAAGACACTATTGAGACAGTCATTCACTCACTAACACACCCATACACACACTCATCCACCTATACAGTCCTGCACACATGCTGTCTTCAACACATACAAACAGTGAGTCACTCATTCATGCATCTATGCACTAAGTAATACCCCCACCGAACCATACAGACACTCAGACACTCATACTGATACTCAAAAAACCAACTAATAACCCATATACACACTCATGTAGCTACTCACCAACCCATGCAGCCACTTATACACAAAGTGAGAGACTGATACAGATATTTTCATATTTAAACATTACTCACTAACCCATGTATTCACTAAGATACACTTAGTCAGTTATACAATCAATTTTACAAAAAAAATCATCCATTGAGACACTTATATACCCATTTATTCTTCCATCGACCTTGAGATATACATATATAAAACATATTTAATTTTCAGAAAAACACACATTCACTGGATGATGTCATCAGTGATGTCATTTGAGATGTCATCAGTGATGTCATGAGTGATGTCATATGTGACGTCATCAGCAGTGCATTATGGAGCTGCGCGAGTTATAGTTAGCTGAACTAACTATAACGGGGGAATTTCTATGGTTTTGTACGAGTGAAATGTCCAACTAACTATAAAGTGCCTGAAACCTATGGTTTTTTCAGTGAATTTCTAAGGTTTTTTAAATGCTAATTTCTAACTATAACGTGCCTGAAACCTATGGTTTTTTCAGTGAATATATATATATATTTATTATACTATGTATACATGTGAAAATGTCTCGGTCCCCTGTTTGCCTCGGTGGCACGGAAAAAATGGGTGGAACTGACGCCAGCACGCCGACGAGGTCCTCTTATGGCTCCGATGACGTCATACGGTGTCGCGAGCGGAGCCGTGCTCGTTGACGTGGGAGAGCTAGGAAAGAATTTCCGTGGAATGCTGGTGCAGGGGATATTCACCTAAGTGTTCAGGCTAGTCCTTTGGGAGCAACTGTTTATGTTGCCACTCCAGAAACCGAAACCAGTGATCCGAAGGCAGAGGCCCTGCAGATGGCACACGAGGTGGGGTGCCCAGTCGTGTGCACCGGCGGGGCAGCGAAGTGACAAGCACCACAACCCACAAAAAAGGTAACGAGGGCACTGAATAACACAGGATCTTCTCTTTGTATCTGGCAGGAACAACGAAGTTAAAATGCCCTAGTACCAAAATGTAGAATTAGTGCTACAACGGTCTTCAAGAGGACCTGCGATGCCGCTTCTGCCTCCCTGGAGGCGGCACATGGGTCACGCGGTACGGTCATACTGCAGTGGGACGCACATTCGTTGACCTCTCATGGCACTGCTCCACACTTCAGGGAGGACGCTTTCCATTAGCTATGTTTTCTGATGACATGTCGCGCCGGCCCCGTCCAACAACAGAACTCCTTTAGATCCAAACAGACTCTTCCACTCTCTCACCGGAAGTGAAACCAGGTCACGCGGACACTTTCACAATACAACAGCCGGAAATGCACTTTTCGGTAAAAAAACACATTCCTTCCTCCTAATTAATCAAATAAACGTCTCACTGAAGAACAGGGGCCAGCTTCGATCGGTAAACAGCCGTTACAATGACTTTTTACTTTGCGATACCATTACAACGCATGCATTACCACGCATGCGTTGTACATCACGAAGTCATTACTACGCATTTTTTAGAACGCATGGTCATTTACCACGCATGCCTTTACAACGAATTTTGTGGTAAAGGTATGTATGGTAAATGACCATGCGTTCTAAAAACATGTAGACGATCCATGTCGTTGTAAGGAAACAGAGGCTGTTCCGTTTCCTCACAACGACGTGCACCGCCCTCAGAGATGACGTGAAGCAGGAACCACGAGGAGAGAGGAACCATGAGGAGTGAGAGGTAAGGGGATTGGGCATGGGGTGGGGGTTTCTTTTCTAGGGTTTAGGGTAGTGCAGTGGTGTTTGGGTGGTGTAGGGGGTCGTGCTGGGGGTAGTGTTTTAGGGTTTAGGGTAGTGCAGTAGTGTAGGGGGTCATGCTGGGGGTAGTGTTTTAGGGTTTAGGGTAGTGCAGAGGTGTATGGGTAGTGTAGGGGGTCGTGCTGGGGTAGTGTTTTAGGGTTTAGGGTAGTGCAGTGGTGTTTGGGTAGTGTATGGGGTCGTGCTGGGAGTAGATTTAGGGTTTAGGGTAGTGCAGTGGTGTTTGGGTAGTGTAGGGAGTCGTGCTGGGGGTAGTGTTTTAGTGTTTAGGGTAGTGCAGTGGTGTTTGTGTAGTGTAGGCGGTTGTGCTGGGGGTAGTGTTTTAGGGTTTGTTAGTGCAGTGGTGTTTGGGTAGTGTAGGGGGTAGTGCTGGGGTAGTGTTTTAGGGTTTAGGGCAGTGCAGTGGTGTTTGTGTAGTGAAGGGGGTCATGCTGTGGGTAGTGTTTTAGGGTTTAGGGTAGTGCAGTCGTGTTTGTGTAGTGTAGGGGGTCTTGTTTTAGGGTATAGGGTAGTGCAGTGGTGTTTGGGTAGTGTAGGGGGTCATGCTGGGGTTAGTGTTTTAGGGTTTAGGGTAGTGCAGTGGTGTTTGGGTAGTGTAGGGGGTCGTGCTGGGGGTAGTGTTTTAGGGTTTAGGGTAGTGCAGTGGTGTTTGTGTAGTGTGGGAGGTCATGCTGGGGGTATATTTAGGGTTTAGTGCAGTAGTGTTTGGGTAGTGTAGGGAGTCGTGCTGGGGGTAGTGTTTTAGGGTTTAGGGTAGTGCAGTGGTGTTTGGGTAGTGTAGGGAGTCGTGCTGGTGGTAGTGTTTTAGGGTTTAGGGTAGTGCAGTTATGTTTGGGTAGTGTAGGGTGTCCTGCTGGGGGTAGTGTTTTAGGGTTTAGGGTAGTGCAGTGGTGTTTGGGTAGTGGAGGGGTAGTGTTTTAGGGTTTAGGGTAGTGCGCCCAACCAGCCACAATATCCGTGGACAAAGGGGATCCTGACTCTTTGGAACGCTCCGTCAATTGAATAATTTGGGTCAAGGGCCCTACCACGTCCAAGACCTATCAATTCCTTTCTTGGGATCCCTCATATACTTGGAGAAAAAGGTACATAGTTTCTCATCAATTTCAGGCGTGTGTGTCACTTTCCCCTTCAGTGAGGGCCTGGGGCATTCTCCCCTCATCCTATTCCTGACCTCCCTTTCAAGGGGTTGATGGATTTTCCCCACCACATACTCTGCCACTTTGGCGTCAGGTGTCCACTCTGCCGACCTAGGATGGTAAATTTGGGTAGGCTCGAACATGTCCGAGTGGACCCCGTCCCCAACCGGGGACTGAGAGGAGTGGGACTCTGGACGCCAGGGATGCCCCGAGTCCTTATCCTCATCGGAGGAGAAATCGTCCTCCGATACACCCTCTCCCTCTAAGGGAAACCCGCCGTCGGGGTCTACAATAGTGGTGACAGTGTCACAATTTTCTCCGGGCCCCTCCTCCTCCCGGCCGGGTGCATATTTTAGCGTTCGCGCACTCTTGAGGAAGGTCTCCGTAAGTTTATCAAATCCTTCCAAGTGCCCCGCGTTATGCTTAACGGCCCTTTTATTCCCCATCTGGGAGCTACTTGGACCCGCCACCACCAGAACTGGGTCACTAAACACCCCAGGGATGCTTTTCGCCAGCTTATCAACCTGATCCCTAAGAGGAGCCAGCGCCCTAGAAATAGCCAGAGAGAGGGCTTGGTCCACTGCTGGAGGGAGAAGTTGGGGGGCCATTCCTCCTCCACTTCCTGGTAGGAGGAGTAAAAATGGTCTTCTGGAGAAGACACGATAGCAGAGGGTGTGAGCACAGAACAAATGCCCTTAAAATCCTTAAGACAGCCCCCTCGCCGGTGCTCCAACAGCTGGGCTTTCCCCGAAGCTGTTATAAGAATAGACTGAGGCGCAATACCAATTACCACCACCAGGTGGCACTGGTCACTAATGTGGCCGTGTGGGGAAATCACCTCGTAGCGGTGTCAAAATTAGGCGAGGGTTGGTCGGGAATCAAGCGGACACTAAAGGAGTGACCGGATTCCCAAACGCGCGTAAAGACCAGCGGGAGCGCTCAACGGAGCTGCCTCGCTCGGACCAGACGCGCCTGACAGGATCTCACCGCGCGCAGAGCACACAGCGGGAGAAACTGTGAGGGGGAGAACGCGCTTGGGCAAGAGCCTGCTGCGCAGGGAATATGAAACAATACCAAGGCAATAATGCTAATAACGTGCCCAAGAAACCGCTATACAAACAGCAACAACGTCAGATTAAGCCAAGAATGTAAGGAATGCACTTAACTGACGAGCAGTGAAGAAAGGGGAAGCGGAAGGGACGTCACGATATTATATATGATGGACTGTGATATGATTGAACTATAGTTGCCTTGGAGACTACCCCTAATGGTTCATGGGTTGTGTAGTCTTTTGTTTAATGATTGTTGTGTTACGTTTTCTTTGAACTGCTATGCAAATAAAGTGAGGAAAGATATGCATAATCCTCGCCTCCGTCCTGCCATAGAATTCATTAAACTTTATTTGATCTGATTTAGAAACATAGATCATAAAAGTGTACATAAAAACAGTAAAT
Source organism: Calotriton arnoldi (assembly GCA_963921515.1). NCBI lineage: Eukaryota > Metazoa > Chordata > Amphibia > Caudata > Salamandridae > Calotriton > Calotriton arnoldi. The sequence continues at coordinate 14,608 of CAWUFW010024881.1, read as the reverse complement.
CCTCTTTCCTAATACAATACAGTGAGAATTAATTAAAGCCAGTAGGTAAAAACGGGTGTTACAAAGCCGGGTTCAGAGCAACTTCAGGTTAACAGAATCGTAAAGTTCAATGTTTCGCAAGATCAATCTCATGTACTTCGTGCAAAATACGCAATAAGGGGTCCAAGTAAGATGTAACGCTCCAATACCTGACCAGTTTGCACTATATAAAACTGCAGAAAAACTAAAACTAAAAAGTGTTTTGCACACTTCTGTCATTGGGCTATATGTGGGCTACATCTGGGTGATATTTGTGCTACATTTGGGCTCTTTTTTCTCTGGTGGCCATCTTGGTAGACTTATTTATGAAGTTTCTTAATTTCGTCATTTACTGCAGTCTCCTCAGTAGGAAATGCTTTCAGTTTTTTACTTTGATTCCATCAAGAAGGCATTCAGATGTGTCACACATTTGCCATAAATTCTGAATGTTAGCACTCTAGTTGTTCATTAGATCACTGTAGTAAAGCTACTGCTCACCAGGGAGTTAACTGGAAGTCTACTGCTGGTATTGAAAGTGATTGTTTCAGTCTGCATGTCAGAATTTTCTAATGAAATAGAAGAGGATTTGAGATCTCACTTAAAACATGCCCTAAATTTTCTTTCTGCAGCACTAACCATAATTTCTATGGCAAAATGAACCCCCTCATTTTGTTCCTTTTTAAATTAAATGTTTTAAGTGTTACCAGTTTATTCCAATCAAGATGGCTTCAGGTGTGCCATACTTTTGTCATAAGTAAGGCTGTTAGCGCTCTAGTTGTTCTTTAGAACACTCTGGAAAGCTGCAGTAGAACACAAAGGAATCAACTGACAGTCTCTGCCCTTGTTGGATATACATGTTTTACTGAGAATGTCAGACTTCATTCTCACATGACTGAGAAAGATAATGTGAATTTACAGAAAATATGCTCTCATTTTAGCTTCTGGAGCACCTTCCAAAACTGTATGGGACAAGCATGTGAAAATAGTTTTTCACCAGCAGGCTCCCACTAGTAAGTTTCTAGCTTTCGCTCTTTTTGCTATTGACCTTTTGCAGTATCCCTTAACTTTTCTCTGCACATGGCGCCTTTAACCTTGTGCCTCCTGCCTCCCTTCCCCCGCAGAGATTGATTCTCCTGCTTGTCTTCCGGAACTAACGTCCGTGACACCCTTGAAAAAGATTGACCCGTTTTTCCACCTGCAATTAAGCCCTTAAATTTCTGGGTCTACTCCGCCAGCGGCCCCCTCCTGGCCGTGAAGTAAGTACTGATTTTACCCATGCCGCTTGCACTTCAGTAGCTCAGGCCCAACACTAACCCCTTTCCCTCCCTTACAGAACTAACCAGGTCTCGTCCTGCGCGCATGACCTGTTTATTCCTTGAACTCAGGATGCTCCTTGGAGACTGATCAGCTCAAGTAAGTCCCTTTCCACTACCGCATTTCCCCTGGGCACCCTGCCCCTCTTGTAGCACTTCCTGAATTAGTCGTGCCTCACTTGTCTTATTCTCCAATTCACCCCTTACGCGAGTCTGTACTCAGGATGCTCCTTGGAGACTGATCAGCTCATGTAGTCCCTTTCCAACACCGCATTGCCCCTGGCCCTTGCCCCTCTTGCAGCACTTCCTTAACTAGTCGTGCCCCACTTGTCGTATTCTCCAATTCACCCTTTTTCGCGCATCCATTTTCCCTGCGCTTATACCTCCCCTATTGCGGTATCCTTCACTAGCAATTCTTAACTCCAATTGTACTCAGGTTACCTCAAGAATACCTTAGTAATTCAGGTCTTGCTCTTAACTTGGTTGTTCTTTTTGGGACCATTGTTTGATTTTTGGTTTTCCTTTAATAGATTCTACTTGTTCACACTTGCTCCGTCCTGATGATGATCTTACATTCATAAGATCGAAACGCCGTCGACCTACACACCTTAAAACTCCATTATTGTAACTAATTAATTAGGAGTTTTTACATGGTTGTCTTCAATGCGATGTAAAGTTTTTAATGTCACAATCACTCCTCACTTCACGCACTTTCACTTCTATGTGTGAGCACCAGAACTATTATTATGCAATTAAGTTATGTTTATCCATTTATGCCGTTAATAAATGTGATACCATATCTACTTTGTGTCCCAGCATCTATTGCGTAATTAGTCCCGCTTGGACTATACTACTTTGTGCTATCTGATTAATGCTGCCTAAAAATAATTAAGTAGCCTAGGCTACCCGAGGACCGAAGCGGCCTCTTCTTGACCTTTGTCCTTACCATATACGTAATCACCCCTGGTCTTAATACTGGGGTTCCCTTGTTGTTTAAATATACTATGTGCAGTGGCTACACTGCAAGGGTTACCACTCCTCAGTGGTTTTTCATTTTTCTTATTAATTTTCTATTCCTTATTCCCATTGAGTATGTCCATACCAGTTGTACCCACCTACACAGAAGACTACATTGCCAAAATTAAAAGTGGCCCTTCCTTGTTCCAAACAACTTCTCTATCAGCAGCACCTACAGATGCAGCTACAAACAAAATAACAGCTTTAGAACACCTCAAAAGAAACACATCCGTACCGAACTCCATGCACGGATGCTTACAGAGTACTTAAAAGCAGACATAATACCCGTCGGCTTACAAGTCCGCAATACCCCGGCAATTTTTCTACAAGACCCTAAGTTTAAGCATGGATTTGCCCATATAGGTACTACTTGTTCACGCCATTGGATGGTCCTAGGCATAGACACTGCTCTTGAACAAAGTAAGAAAGAACTGGAAGAAATACTAGCACTAGAGAAAGCTATTTTGGAACTGGACAACCTGGCTGACGCCAAGGCTATTCTAGAAAAATTAGAAAAAAGCATCTCTGACTTCCAAAAATTTGAACACCACAAAAAAGCGACCAAGGTTACAAAAGACATTAAAAATTATAGCAAGGAAAATACCTACCCATATCTTCTGGACGACTATTTCACAAATCCCCAGTACATGCAGAGACGACAGGCAGGTACTTGGGGGCGATTTAAAAACAAACAACCAGTGTCATTCTCTGACTCCTCTGCAGACTCTGATTCCTCTGACCAAGGGGCTGGACCTAGCTCTTCCTCCTCCAATCCTAATTTTTAGGCCGAGGCCAACCATTCCAAACAGAGAGAGGGAGGACCAAACCACGATACAACTTCCCACCAGGGGAACGTCAAACACGACGGAAATTCTATCAATGGGGTTACCAGTATTGAACTCCCTTGGCATAGATGTTAACCAACAAAACATGGAACAGATCCCCATCTTCAATTTGTCTAACCACCAACTAGCATCCTCAGAAATGTCGCTCCTTAGCAAAGGTCTGTCCTTTGTACTCACAGAGAAACCTGACTGGTTTAAGATACAAACCGAAATTTTCCAACTTTTCAGGAAAATAAGATTAAAATCCTTCTTTCTTGACAAAGAGTCCCAAACTAACATCGACGCGACGGGTCTGCGTCCCAAATCTACCTTTAACCCACCTTCCAGCTCCCTCCCTCCGGAGGTTATTACCTTCGAAAACTTAGTCCTGAAGGACTTAGATAAACTGAGGAAACAACACGATTTCATTCCCTATAATATCAGTCTAGAAGAAAAGAACAGTCTGCTCAAATTAAAAAACATGAACGACATCGTCATCAAGCCATGTGATAAAGGCGGTGGCATTGTCATTCAAGACAAAACATCTTATGACAATGAAATTATACGCCAAATAAATAACAGGACCCACTATGAATTGCTCAGACATAACCCTTTAGCTGAAATAAAAAGTCTTATCCAGAATGTAACCAAAGAAGCCGAAACCCTAGGCTATATCAGTCATAGAGAGTTTCTCTACCTCAACAATGAAAATCCTAGGACTCCAGTAATTTACACACTTCCTAAAATCCATAAAAATCAAGATAATCCACCTGGAAGACCCATCCTCTCTGGTTGTGGCTCTATTCTTGAGCCACTAGGTAGATACATCGATTTTTTCATTCATGACCTAGTACTTGACACCGTAGCCTATGTGAAAGACACTACACATTTCATCAATCTGGTAGAGCAGGAACATTTTGATCCCACACAAGAACTTCTAGTCACTCTGGATATAGAATCCCTTTACACCAACATCCCACAGGATAAGGGAGCTACAGTTATTGAGACACATCTTAACAACAGACCCAGACCACATAAAGTACCGACAGAATTCATCATCTCTCTGTTGACTATAGCACTCACCAAGAATTACTTTATGTTCAATGACAAATATTACAAACAATGCAAGGGTACGAGTATGGGAGCAGTTTTTGCCCCAAATTTTGCTATTCTCTATGTAGACGATATTGAAAAATCTCTGGTCCTTAATCAAGTTAATCCACATCGTAATCACATAAGAAGCTGGCACCGATACATCGATGATGTTTTTATGATCTGGCAGGGCACCACAATTGAATTAGACAGCTTCGTCTCATGGCTTAACAGCTGCCAGCCTGACCTTAGATTCACCTACAATTCTAGCAACACTCAAGTTGACTATCTCGATGTCTCTGTCAAACCTACTGAGGGAGGTCTCTACACGACCCTGTACAGAAAGCCCTCAGAACGCAACACTCTTCTCCACTACAATAGTGCCCACCCTAGAGCACTGAGGGACGGCCTTCCGTATGGCCAATTCTTAAGAATACGGAGAAACTGTAAACTAAAAGAAGACTACTTCAGGGAAGCAGACATACTTTGTGACAAACTCATGTACAGAGGCTACCCTAGAAGACTAGTGAAAAGATCCATGAAACGTGCGTGGTTCTCACATAGGGAATTCCTTTTGGAAACCAGACCTAAGAAAACCGTATCACGTATTGCATGCGTGACTACATTCTGTCCTGCCAGTAATAAAATCACCAAAATGATAAAAAACACTGGCCTCTTCTTACCTCAATTGACATCACTAATGAAGCTCCTTTGTTTTCCTTCAAACGTAGGCGCAACATTAAAGACCACATTGTCCGGGCATATAAACAAGCCCCAGTTGAGACTACTGTGCAATCATTCTTAGGTCTCCCTCCTATAGTAGGACATTTTAAATGTGGTAACTGTGTTGCATGCCCACTCACGAGAAACACAAAAACTTTTGAATATGGCACCACTACGCACCAGTTGAGCTTTTTCTCAAATTGTAACTCAATGAATGTAATTTACTGTGTCAAATGTCCTTGCAACCTCATCACGTGGGACAAACCACCCAGAAAATAAAAGCGAGAATCAGTCAACATAAAAGTCGGATACGCTGCGGTATCCTTACGGCCCCATTGGTGGAACATTTCATTGAGAAAGGCCATTCTGAACAGGATCTACGTTGGCAAGTGATTGACAGCCTTCGCCCACACAAGAGAGGCTGTGACCCCCAAGCCACTCTTAACAGGTTGGAATGTAAATGGATGTTCAACTGTCGCTCCATCGAAAATGGACTTAATACTGTTGAAGAATGGAACATGATCCTGTGAAAACTCTGTAATCTCTCAGTCCTATGTATATAATTTTTATATATATTCTTAATTTTTAATTGTTTGTATTCTTCTAAATATCCTGTTGCATATGTCCTTTACTCCCCTACATATCGGCCCTTCAATAACCCCCTAAATCGCTCTCTTCAATTTAATTTACTAAGTCACTGGGACTCTTCGTTAGTCGCCCTCAACAGTTATTTAGTAGTGCTAGAACCGAGCCCCCCCCCCCCTTTTTTCTGCACATGCGCGGAACTGGTCCTCACCTTGCCTTCCCAAGATGGCGGCGTTATACAGTCTAGTTTCAGTCTTGCTTCCTCTGCCCATGCGCGTCACTCGCGGCATTTCATTTAAGTCTCACAGCTGCCACTGGTTAGTATCGGCCAAACGCTCGAGCAACTCGCGGTCTCCGTCGTTCTTCACCAGCAGGCTCCCACTAGTAAGTTTCTAGCTTTCGCTCTTTTTGCTATTGACCTTTTGCAGTATCCCTTAACTTTTCTCTGCACATGGCGCCTTTAACATTGTGCCTCCTGCCTCCCTTCCCCGCAGAGATTGATTCTCCTGCTTGTCTTCCGGAACTAACGTCCGTGACACCCTTGAAAAAGATTGACCCGTTTTTCCACCTGCAATTAAGCCCTTAAATTTCTGGGTCTACTCCGCCAGCGGCCCCTCCTGGCCGTGAAGTAAGTACTGATTTTACCCATGCCGCTTGCACTTCAGTAGCTCAGGCCCAACACTAACCCCTTTCCCTCCCTTACAGAACTCACCAGGTCTCGTCCTGCGCGCATGACCTGTTTATTCCTTGAACTCAGGATGCTCCTTGGAGACTGATCAGCTCAAGTAAGTCCCTTTCCACTACCGCATTTCCCCTGGGCACCCTGCCCCTCTTGTAGCACTTCCTGAATTAGTCGTGCCTCACTTGTCTTATTCTCCAATTCACCCCTTACGCGAGTCTGTACTCAGGATGCTCCTTGGAGACTGATCAGCTCATGTAGTCCCTTTCCAACACCGCATTGCCCCTGGCCCTTGCCCCTCTTGCAGCACTTCCTTAACTAGTCGTGCCCCACTTGTTGTATTCTCCAATTCACCCTTTTTCGCGCATCCATTTTCCCTGCGCTTATACCTCCCCTATTGCGGTATCCTTCACTAGCAATTCTTAACTCCAATTGTACTCAGGTTACCTCAAGAATACCTTAGTAATTCAGGTCTTGCTCTTAACTTGGTTGTTCTTTTTGGGACCATTGTTTGATTTTTGGTTTTCCTTTAATAGATTCTACTTGTTCACACTTGCTCCGTCCTGATGATGATCTTACATTCATAAGATCGAAACGCCGTCGACCTACACACCTTAAAACTCCATTATTGTAACTAATTAATTAGGAGTTTTTACATGGTTGTCTTCAATGCGATGTAAAGTTTTTAATGTCACAATCACTCCTCACTTCACGCACTTTCACTTCTATGTGTGAGCACCAGAACTATTATTATGCAATTAAGTTATGTTTATCCATTTATGCCGTTAATAAATGTGATACCATATCTACTTTGTGTCCCAGCATCTATTGCGTAATTAGTCCCGCTTGGACTATACTACTTTGTGCTATCTGATTAATGCTGCCTAAAAATAATTAAGTAGCCTAGGCTACCCGAGGACCGAAGCGGCCTCTTCTTGACCTTTGTCCTTACCATATGCAGTAGAACACAAAGGCATCAACTGACAGGCTGCTCCTGTTGAAATATAAAGGAAGATATTTGAGATCTCACTTAAAACATGTCCTAATTTTTCTTTCTACAGCACTAACCATAATTTCTATGACAAAATGAACCCCCTTATTTTGTTCCTTTTTAAATTAAATGTTTTAAGAGTTACCAGTTTATTCCAATCAAGATGGCTTCAGGTGTGCCATACTTTTGTCATAAGTAAGGCTGTTAGCGCTCTAGTTGTTCTTTAGAACACTCTGGGAAGCTGCAGTAGAACACAAAGGCATCAACTGACAGGCTGCTCCTGTTGAAATATAACAGGAAGATATTTGAGATCTCACTTAAAACATGTCCTAATTTTTCTTTCTACAGCACTAACCATAATTTCTATGACAAAATGAACCCCCTCATTTTGTTCCTTTTTAAATTAAATGTTTTAAGAGTTACCAGTTTATTCCAATCAAGATGGCTTCAGGTGTGCCATACTTTTGTCATAAGTAAGGCTGTTAGCGCTCTAGTTGTTCTTTAGAACACTCTGGGAAGCTGCAGTAGAACACAAAGGAATCAACTGACAGTCTCTGCCCTTGTTGGATATACATGTTTTACTGAGAATGTCAGACTTCATTCTCACATGACTGAGAAAGATAATGTGAATTTACAGAAAATATGCTCTCATTTTAGCTTCTGGAGCACCTTCCAAAACTGTATGGGACAAGCATGTGAAAATAGTTTTCTCTCAAACATGATTCATGATATCCCAGCAGAAGGTTTTTCACATGGTAAAATCACCTTAGAACACACCACAATTCCTGAAATTAGTATGGTACCATCAACAAATGAATTCTAATGTAACTAAAGTCTGTTATCACCCTTTATAGTTCTCCTTTTGGTAACCCTCAAAATCTTTGATTCACTACAATGCATTTCAATGGGGTACTATCATTTATATTGGTCCCAAGATGGCTGCCAGCAATTCCAGGATGAAGTGCTGACAGCCAATCAGATCTCACGATGACATGTGTGGTTAGGCTCCGCCCAGATATATATGTGTTTTCTTTTTCAAATTTCTCAGGAACTACTGAACGGATTTACACCATTTAACCAAAAGGCACGACTCTGAACCAAGGGCTACCTTTTTGCCAAATTTGGTGTAATTCCGTTCAGCAGTTCGGGCTGTAGCTGCGACTACAGGTTCCTATGGAAAATTGCATGAGGAAAACATGTTTTGGGACCCCCCTTTTTTCTCGGCCCCCACTTGACGAATCACCCCGAGACTTTCAGGATAGGAGCGGACCGGAGCGCCCCACGAGTTTTGAAAATTTCGCGAAGATTCATCAACCGGCGCCAAAGTTATTGGAAATAGAATGTTGTGAATTTCCTATGGAAAATAGGTCCTAACTATAACTACCTACTGGTGACCGCCAGTAGGTAATATATATATATATATTCAATGAAAAAACCATAGGTTTTAGGGACAGTTATAGTTAGTTGGACATTGCACTCGTACAAAACCCGTGAAATTCCCCTGTTATAGTTAGTTCAGCTAACTATAACTCGCGCCCCGCAATGCACTGCTGATGACATCACATATTACATCACTCATGACATGGTCAGTGACATCACTGATGACATCACTGATGACATCTCAAATGACATCACTGATGACATCACTGATGACATCATCCAGTGACTGTGTGTTTCTGTAAAGTTTAAATATGTTTAATATATATAGGGAAAGGCGTATTGAAGAATGAGTGGGTGTATAAGTGTCTGAATGGATGATTTAGTACGTGAGTGACTGACTCTACAAGTGAGTGATTAAACGTATCTTACTGAATGCATGGGTTAGTGACTAAACTGTGTGAATGTCTGTATCCGTCTGTTTGTTGGTGTGTAAGTGGATGCATGGATTTGCGAATAGCTACATGAGTGTCTATATGGGTTATTGATTGGTTCTCTGAGTATCTGTATGGCTGCCTGAGTGTTTGTGTGGGTGGGGTGTGTGTGACTCTATACATAGATGTGTGAGTGGGTGATTCACTGGGTGCATGATTTCAAGAGTGCATCTGTGATGGACTGCTTGGGTGGGTGGGTGTGTGTATGGGTGTGTTAGTGAGTGAATGTATATCTCAGTGGTACATGTGCGAGTAACTACATATGTAAAAGGCAGTATATATGTGTGTTATAGTATTTAAATGGCTATAAGTGAGAGTGTGTTATTGTGAGAGTGGCTGTATGGATGCGTGTGTGCTTGTATCAGTTATTGTATAAGAGCGTAAGAATGTGCTAGTATTTGTATGAGTAAGTGAGCTGGTGTGTGTATAACTGTATAGGTGAGTAAATGGGTGTGTGATTAATTTTTTGCATGACTGACTAGGTGTGTGAGTACCTCTATGGATGAGTGGCGGTGTGTGAGTGTTTATATAGGTGTATGAGTGCATATGATAGTCCTGTACTGAGTGACTGTAAGTATGAGTGACTGTACAGGTGAGTGAGTGGATGTGTGTTTAGACCTAAGAATCAGTGAGTGGGTATGTAGTTTTTGGTGTTGGAGTGTCTATGGTTTTGAGAATGGCAGTCTGTAATTTAGAGTGGGTGTATCAAAAGTTATATTAGGGTGTGAGAAGATGCATGAAATTATCACATGGATGATGTCATCAGTGATGTCATTTGAGATGTCATCAGTGATGTCATCAGTGATGTCACTGACCATGTCATGAGTGATGTAATATGTGACGTCATCAGCAGTGCATTGCGGGGGCGCGAGTTATAGTTAGCTGAACTAACTATAACAGGGGAATTTCACGGGTTTTGTACGAGTGCAATGTCCAACTAACTATAACTGTCCCTAAAACCTATGGTTTTTTCATTGAATTTCAAAGGTTTTTTAAATGCTAATTTCTAACTATAACGTGTCTGAAACCTATGGTTTTTTCAGTGAATTTCAAAGGTTTTTTAAATGCTAATTTCTAACTATAACGTGCCTGAAACCTATGGTTTTTTCAGTGAATTTCAAAGGTTTTTTAAATGCTAATTTCTAACTATAACGTGCCTGAAACCTATGGTTTTTTCAGTGAATTTCAAAGGTTTTTTAAATGCTAATTTCTAACTATAACGTGCCTGAAAACTATGATTTTTTAAGTGAATTTCAAAGGTTTTTTAAATGCTAGTTTCTAACTATGCCAACAGAGGTAGGACATGTGAAGAAAGAAGAAAAAACGCACAGAAAGAAGCAAAAGATGTGCAGAAAGAACCAACAGAGGAGCAGAAAGAGGCCTTGTTGCAAAATCATCCTGTGCCCACAACTTTTTCAGACGGGTACTGGTGGTAACTGACTCTGACTAACCAGAGCCAGTGCGCGTTTGCACAGTGGTGAAGGGAGGGGGCCTGAGGTGACATGTGTGCAAACGCGCCCCGTGGCGCTTTTAAGTTGCGGGATTAAGTCCCCTTGAATCCTGAGGGTCCCTGGGGCCCAACTAGCCCCCAGGTACCTACAGTTAGGACCACAGAGCTGAGTTGCAGAGAGGCGTTTCGAGGCTACGCACCTTTTTTCACCTCTCTGCAACGCACCTCTGTTATGCTTACTGAAGGTACCTGGTGGGCTAGTTGGCCCCCAGGATTCAAAGGGAATTAACTCCCCAACTTAAAACGCACCACAGGGCGTGTTTGCGCACATGTCACCTGAGGCCCCGCCCCCTCCCTTCACCACTGTGCAAACGCGCCCCGTGGCGCGTTTTAAGTTGGGGGATTAGGTCACCTTGAATCCTGAGAGTCCCTGGGGCCCAACCAGCCCACCAGGTACTTCCAGTAAGCACCACAGGCCTGCGTTGCCACGCCTGTAACAAATTGTGCAGTTGTGTTTAGGTAGTGAAGAGGGTCGTGCTGGGGGTAGTGTTTTAGGGTTTAGGGTAGTGCAGTGGTGTTTGTGTAGTGTAGGGGGTCATGCTGGGGGTAGATTTAGGGTTTAGGGTAGTGCAGTGGTGTTTGGGTAGTGTAGGGAGTCGTGCTGGGGGAGTGTTTTAGGGTTTAGGGTAGTACAGTGATGTTTGGGTAGTGTAGGGGGTCGTGCTGGGGTTAGTGTTTTAGGGTTTTAGGGTTTAGGGTAGTGCAGTGGTGTTTGGGTAGTGTAGGGGATACTGCTGGGGTAGTGTTTTAGGGTTTAGGGTAGTGCAATGGTGTTTGGGTAGTGTAGGGGGTACTGCTGGGGGTAGTGTTTTAGGGTTTAGGGTAGTGCAGTGGTGTTTGGGTAGCGTAGGGGTACTGCTGGGGGTAGTGTTTTATGGTTTAGGGTAGTGCAGTGGTGTTTGGGTAGTGTAGGGGTTCGTGCTGGGGGTAGTTTTTTAGGGTTTAGGGTAGTGCAGTGGTGTTTGTGTAGTTTAGGAGGTCGTGTTTTAGGGTTTAGGGTAGTGCAGTGGTCTTTGGGTAGTGTAGGGAGTCGTGCGGGGGGTATTGTTTTAGAGTTTAGGGTAGTGCAGTGGTCTTTGGGTAGTGTAGGGGGTTGTGCGGGGGGTAGTGTTTTAGGGATTAGGGTAGTGCATTGGTATTTGGGTAGTGTAGGGGGTCATGCGGGGGGTAGTGTTTTAGGGTTTAGGGCAGTGCAGTGGTGTTTAGGTAGTGTAGGGGGTCGTGCTGGAAGGAGTGTTTTAGGGTTTAGTGCAGTGCAGTGGTGTTCGGGTAGTGTAGGGGGTCGTGCTGGGGGGAGTGTTTTAGGGTTTAGGGCAGTGCAGTCGTGTTCGGGTAGTGTAGGGGGTCGTGCTGGGGGGAGTATTTTAGGGTTTAGGGTAGTGCAGTGGTATTCAGGTAGTGTAGGGGGTCATGCTGGGGTAGTGTTCTAGGGTTTAGGGCAGTGCAGTGGTGTTCGGGCAGTGTAGGGGGTCTTGCTGGGGGTGGTGTTTCAGGGTTTAGGGCAGTGCAGTGGTGTTCGGGCAGTGTAGGGGGTCGTGCAGGGGGGTGTTTCAGGGTTTAGGGCAGTGCAGTGGTGTTCGGGCAGTGTAGGGTGTCGTGCAGGGGTGGTGTTTCAGGGTTTAGGGCAGTGGTGTTCGGGCAGTGTAGGGGGTCATGCTGGGGGTGGTGTTTCAGGGTTTAGGGCAGTGCAGTGGTGTTCGGGCAGTGTAGGGGGTCTTGCTGGGGGTGGTGTTTCAGGGTTTAGGGCAGTGCAGTGGTGTTCGGGCAGTGTAGGGGGTCTTGCTGGGGGTGGTGTTTCAGGGTTTAGGGCAGTGGTGTTCGGGCAGTGTAGGGAGTCTTGCTGGGGGTGATGTTTCAGGGTTTAGGGCAGTGCAGTGGTGTTCTGGCAGTGTAGGGGGTCTTGCTGGGGGTAGTGTTTCAGGGTTTAGGGAGGTGCAGTGGTGTTCGTGCAGTGTAGGAGGTCGTGCTAGGGGTGGTGTTTCAGGGTTTAGGGCAGTGCAGTAGTGTTCGGGCAGTGTAGGGGGTCATGCAGGGGGTGGTGTTTCAGGGTTTAGGGCAGTGCAGTGGTGTTCTGGCAGTGTAGGGGGTCATGCTGGGGGTGGGGTTTCAGGGTTTAGGGCAGTACAGTGGTGTTCGGGCAGTGTAGGGGGTCATGCAGGGGTGGTGTTTCAGGGTTTAGGGCAGTGCAGTGGTGTTCGGGCAGTGTAGGGGGTCGTGCTGGGGCTGTTGTTTCAGGGTTTAGGGCAGTGCAGTGGTGTTCGGGCAGTGTAGGGGGTCTTGCTGGGGGTGGTGTTTCAGGGTTTAGGGTAGTGGTGTTCGGGCAGTGTAGGGGGTCTTGCTGGGGGTGATGTTTCAGGGTTTAGGGCAGTGCAGTGGTGTTCGGGCAGTGTAGGGGGTCTTGCTGGGGGTAGTGTTTCAGGGTTTAGGGCAGTGCAGTGGTGTTCGTGCAGTATAGGGGGTCGCGCTGGGGATGGTGTTTCTGGGTTTAGGGCAGTGCAGTAGTGTTCGAGCAGTGTAGGGGGTTGTGCAGGGGGTGGTGTTTCAGGGTTTAGTGCAGTGGTGTTCGGGCAGTGTAGGGGGTCGCGCTGGGGGTGGTGTTTCAGGGCTTAGGGCAGTGCAGTGGTGTTCGGGCAATGTAGGGGGTCATGCACGGGGTGGTGTTTCAGGGTTTAGGGCAGTGCAGTGGTGGTCGGGCAGTGTAGGGTGTTGTGCTGGGGCTGGTGTTTCAGGGTTCAGGGCAGTGCAGTGGTGTTCAGGCAGTGTAGGGGGTCGTGCTGAGGCTGGTGTTTCACGGTTTAGGGCAGTGCAGTGGTGTTCGGGCAGTGTAGGGGGTCGTGCTGGGGCTGGTGTTTCAGGGTTTAGGGCAGTGCAGTGGTGTTCGGGCAGTGTAGGCGGTCGTGCTGGGGCTGGTCTTTCAGGGTTTAGGGCAGTGCAGTGGTGTTCGGGCAGTGCAGGGGGTCATGCTGGGGCTGGTGTTTCAGGGTTTAGGGCAGTGCAGTGGTGCTCGGGCAGTGTAGGGGGTCGTGCTGGGGGTGATGTTTCAGGGTTTAGGGTAGTGCAGTGGTGTTCGGGCAGTGTAGGGGGTCGTGCAGGGGCTGGTGTTTCAAGGTTTAGGGCAGTGCAGTGGTGTTCGGGCAGTGTAGGGGGTCGTGCTGGGGCTGGTGTTTCAGGGTTTAGGGCAGTGCAGTGGTGTTCGGGCAGTGTAGGGGGTCGTGCTGGGGGTGGTGTTTCAGGGTTTAGGTCAGTGGTGTTCGGGCAGTGTAGGGGGTCTTGCTGGGGGTGATGTTTCAGGGTTTAGGGCAGAGCAGTGGTGTTCGGGCAGTGTAGGGGGTCTTGCTGGGGGTAGTGTTTCAGGGTTTAGGGCAGTGCAGTGGTGTTCGGGCAGTATAGGGGGTCATGCTGGGGGTGGTGTTTCAGGGTTTAGGGCAGTGCAGTGGTGTTCGGGCAGTGTAGGGGGTAGTGAAGGGGGTGGTGTTTCAGGGTTTAGGGCAGTGCAGTGGTGTTCGGGCAGTGTAGGGGGTCATGCTAGGGGTGGTGTTTCAGGGTTTAGGGCAGTGCAGTGGTGTTCGGGCAGTGTAGGGGGTCATGCAGGGGCTGGTGTTTCAGGGTTTAGGGCAGTGCAGTGGTGTTCGGGCAGTGTAGGGGGTCGTGCTGGGGGTAGTGTTTTAGGGTTTAGGGTAGTGCAGTGGTGCTTGTGTAGTGTAGGGGGTCATGCTGGGGTAGTGTTTTAGGGTTTAGGGTAGTGCAGTGGTGTTTGTGTAGTGTAGGGGGTCATGTTTTAGGGTAGTGCAGTGGTGTTTGGGTAGTGTAGGGGTCGTGCTGGGGGTAGTGTTTTAGGGTTTAGGGTAGTGCAGTGGTGTTTGTGTAGTGTAGGAGATCGTGCTGGGGGTAGTGTTTTAGGGTTTAGGGTAGTGCAGTGGTGTTTGTGTAGTGTAGGGGGTCATGTTTTAAGGTAGTGCAGTGGTGTTTGGGTAGTGTAGAGGTC